>JAVHYY010000170.1:0-104211 GCA_035221665.1 Okamejei kenojei
TCCGCCTCTCTCTATCTCTGCCCCCTTCTCTCTCCGCCCTCTCTCTCTCTCTCTCTCTCTCTCCCTCTCACTCTCACTCTGCCCTCTCTTTCTCTCTCTCTTCTGCCCCCCTCTTTCTATCTTGCCCATCTCTCGCTCTCTCCGCCCCCCGCTCTCTCTCTCTCCGCCCACTCTCTCTCTCTCCCTGCGCTCTCTCTCTGCCCCCTCTCTCTCTGCCACCCTCTCTCTTCTCTCTTCTCTGCCCCACTCTCTCTCTCTACGCCTCTCTCTCTCTCTCCGCTCTCTTTCTCCGCGCCTCTCTCTGTCTCTCTCTCTCCGTCTCTTTCTCTCTCCGCATTCTCCCCCCCTCATGTCTCCGGCGGTGAATGTGAGGGGCCGGAGCCGGAGCGGACAGACTGCTGCCGACTCTGGGGTGGAGGATGGATGGATGGATCGCTCAGCTCAGGGAGGCTGGGATTTATGAATAAAAACGAGCCGGAGCACTGAGGGTGGCGGATATGTCCCGCGTCTTCCAGCTGCTCCCTGAACTTGGGGGTCCGCGTAAATAAAGGTGTTTGTGAGCAGCAGCGGATCATTCCTCAGCAAAAAAACCGGACGTCGTTAAAGACGTTGTGAAATCATTCGATCATTTCCAGTTCCTGTGATCTGATAATAGACGAAGGTTTACAACCTACGTCAGTCACAGGAGGATTGAAGCTGCCGGAGATGGTGAAGAGTAAAACCACAGACTCTCTGCCCTCTTTCATCTCCGGGTCACTGCGGTTCCCCCCCTTGCTCTCACCCATCAGCCCTTCTCGGACACGACTGGCCACTAAAATGTGGCGGACTGTCAGAGCGATTTGAGCAGCAGGATTACAGCAAAAGGGAGGAGCGGAGGTTAATACCTTGTCGAATCCAGTCAAATGCCACCCACGTGGTCAGTGTAATACAATGGCCACCGAGACCACAGCCCACGGGACATTGTCGATGATTCTCAGGGTTCATTTATGAAGTAGCGGGAAGGTTTTTCACACAGAGCAGGACGCCGGCTGTTGCCAGAACCACAGCGCAGTTTTTCCCGCTGCAATATTTAGTTTTCAAGCTTCTGCAACAAATGGCGACCAAAGCGATCAAAGGTGTAAGTGACGGTGAACCAGAAGAACAGCGTGTGGCTGCAGGATATCAGTTCAGTGATAACACTGCACACAGGGTAGAGGGTCAGGAAAACTCCAGTAAAAAAAGTAATGATATCGGAGGAGATGAAGCAGATGACTCGGTGATGAGGACCCAGTAGATAGCGGCCGCTGCCATGGCCACAAGGTAGCGAGTGGTTGCCAGGTGGGAGAAGGCCGCCCACTTTCCCCGGGACAGGAACACAAATCGCCACCCAAATTCACTGCGGCGGAAAGACAAGGGATACGGAACGGGGGTTTACACAACACGTGTCTCCGGGGCCTCTGGACTAAACTCCGGCCGACTTTCAGCTGAAGATCAGGTGTGTTTGGAGTCGGTGCGCGGATGCTCAAGTTTTAAACGAGTGTCAGAGCCGGCTCCGACTGTGCCCGAACCTGCCTGCCTGCTGCCTGCTTCAGGGGGACAGGATAAGGCGACGGGCGGGGTGGGTGTGTAAAGGGCGGGGAGGTGGGGAACGAGCACCCAACCCCAACCCGTACAATGGGCCGCAGGTCATTGTACATGAAACATAGAAATTAGGTGCAGGAGCAGGCCATTCGGCCTTCGAGCCTGCACGCCATTCAATTTGTCATGCTGATCATCCAACTCAGTATCCAGATACCTGCCTTTCTCTCCATACCCCGTGATAACCTATTAGCCCACAAGGGCCACTCTAACTCCCTCTTAAATATGGCCAACGAACTGGCCTTCAACAACCTTCTGTGGCAGGAATTCCATAGATTCACCACTCCTGTGGAAAAATGTTGTTCTCTCTCGGTCCTAAAAGACTCCCTTATCCTTAAACTGTGACCCTGTCCTGGGACTTCCCAACCTCGGGAAACATTTCCTGCCAATCTAGCCTTTCCAAATCCCTTAAGAATTTTGTAAGGTCTCTATGGTGAGATCTCCCCTCAAATATTCTAAATTCCAGCGAAGTACAAGCCTTTCCAGGTCTTTCTTAATATGGAAGTCGTGCCATCCCAGGAATCAGTCTGAGGTGAACCTTCTCTGTACTCCCTCTATGGCAAGAATGTCTTTCTCAGATTATATCCATATAACCATATAACAATTACAGCACGGAACAGGCCCTCTCGGCCCTCCAGTCCGTGCCGACCATTTGTTTTCCCCTAGTCCCATCTACCTGCACTCAGACCATTCCCTCCATTCCCTTCACGTCCATTACCTATCCACTTTACTCTTAACGTTAAAGAGGAGACCAGAACTGTACGCATTACTCCAGTGTGGACCTACCAAGACCCTGTTACAACTGTCTTTTCTATAGTGGAATCCTGCTGTGATTCACAGTCTCGATTAACCGTTAGTGCGGGCCGGCGCGTTTGTAACCAGGGCTCTTGGGAACTCGGCATCTGTTGGGGATGAAGTGCTTCCCAGAGGGAAGGCAGGGGACAACATGGAATCCGGCAGCAGAGTGGGCTCCGTTAATGGGATTCATTCCACAAGAGAGTCAGGTCAGTAAAAACACAAACACACACACACGCGGTAGATCCGCGGCCTCTGGTCAGGAGATGGATCCAATTATTGACAACAGGCGGTGAGTGGAATCCGACTGTACTGACAGGACTTCCACCTGAGTGAGTGAGACCACAGTGTACACAGGAAGCGGCTGTTCACTACTGGACAATAACTCCAAACAGTGAAAACTTCACAATGTGACCCCTCTTGTCCCAGTCACACCGTCCGGAGTGCTGCCTGCCGCCTGCCCACCTGTCCCGAGCACTGGGACAAACTCTGGGCAAGGTGGCACTGAAGGCAAGAGAACCCACATTCTAGTGGGACTCATCCGGCGGCGCAGCGCAGCAGCAGCAGTGAGAGAAAAGAAAAAGCGGCTTCGTTTCAGCTGTCTGACATTAAGGCCTATCACTGCCGCGTTTAATTCACAATATGTCACTGAGGGGATTGATATTATCACATATTATGTTTACTAGAATCATCAGTTGGGAACGTGTAACATGTTGAGAATCAGGTCAACACCAGTGAAAACTCACGGATGGAGATATAAACTTGAATTGTTCTGCTCACTTCTCGGGGATCCAACGGCAGCTGCAATGATCACGTACAGGATTTATCCACGTCCAATTTCATAAAAAATGCTGCCCCCATGTTCTCTGACCCAGCGAGTGTCCCGTCAGCTACCGGTATGTCTCGGAATGAAATGCTGGGACACAACATTCCTGGAGATTTTTTACCAATTTTCCGTCTCCACCGAGACAGTGAGTTTAAACAAGAGTTTAAATAGAGATTCAGAAAAGATTCACAAACCGATGACATCAGCGAGTGAAATCTGCTGAGACATAAGGCTTGTGATTTATTCAGGGAATTGATTAGAAAGCAAACTCAAAGTGGAATTGTGGCATAGATTCTGAGGGATGGAAATTGGGAGCGGCGGCATTGTTCCAGCTCAAAGGGAATATTGTTTCAAACTCATCAGATCCAACTCTCCAACCTCATGTTGTTTGTCTGAGTGCCTTCATCCGGTTCACTTCAGCAAGGAAGGCAATGCCAAGTTCAGGGGTCCTCAGGGCTTCTGGTGCCCAGTTGATGTTGGACTGGACTGGGCGACCTTTGTTCCACAGGGTTGAGGAATAAGTTCAATGGATCACATCGGGGACTCTAAAATGCCCCCCCCCCCCCCCCACGCTGCTTCACCACTCAAATGATCGCGGCTTCACTGGACTGTGACCCAACCCCACACTCCCGCTGACTGACCCCGGGTGTAGAGTAGGTACACAGAACCCTTAAAGCCTTCACTACTGTATGAAGCATACAATTATATATAAAAGCCCTGGCGGTACGTGGTCTGTCACGATCACTGAGAGGCATTACAGTGTCTGTGGAAATGGGGCCATTATTTCTTATCTTCCTGAATGGATTGTTGACTAACATTAGCAGCAGCCCCCGTATCCACCTTAGCAGAGAAGGCCATGCCTTTAACCTGGATCGGACGGTCGGGTCCGTTATCAGAGCAGCTGCACTCGCAAGGAAAACACACTCAGCTGTCTGGGGAAGAGTCACGGTCAGACGGGGGAAGATCATTCGTGCTGGAGATGGGGACAGACGCTGAATCATCACGGTCAAGGTAGCGAGACGGTTTCTGCTGGTCTGTGCAGGCGTTCCCACGGGAACGGCATGCAGCCGAGAAGGGTTGGGCTTGTTCAGAAATTACAAGGTTTTCCCCAACGCCGGGCACACATTTAAACGGTGTGAAGTCAAAGTTACAATTTGGACATCGTTGAGGCGGTCTGAAGCCCTGCAGTGGTCTTGCCTCTGTCGCCGGGGAGCATTTTGTACTGGGGGACCAGCGGAGATGGCTGTGTGGACCACAGGTAGGTACAGGGAGGAGACAGCCTCAGCTAAACGAGAGGCATGCAGTGCCTCATCCAATGTCAGATCAGGCTTACGCAGCAGCTCAGAGCGCAGCTTATCATGCCGCAGAACCAAAGTCTTAAAATGTCACGGGTAAAAGTATCGGGGGGTGGTCAGTCTTGCAGGTTACATCGGCGAGCAGTTGGCGCAGCGCGGCCATGGAATGTGTCAATAGATCCCCAGGTTTGGCGTTGGAAACAGTTTTGAAACGCTCTAAGATGTGGTGTGTGGGAAGGGCACACATCGCCGTAAATTTCGCAAGCAGGCAATCAGGTTCCTGGATACTCTCACCCTGTCCATAGATGAAACGATTCGAACGCTCGAGCGCTTCGGACCAGCTAGGTTAAGCAGCAGGGAAAGCCTTGACATCGGGGGCCACAAGCTGGGTGGGCGAATGGTAACATATTGCTTCAAAGTCCCGTCGGAACACACTCCAGCGATGAGTGATGTCTGCATCAAAGACTAGGTTGTCCGGTTTTAGACAGGCAGAAGCCATCACGGCACAGGGAGGGGGTACTGGGGACTAAGAAAATAAAACGCGATAGACCAGAGACGCAGAAAGAAACACTCTGACGCCATGTAGAGAAGGTACACAGACACCTTAAAGTCTTCATACTTTATTCAGCATACTTTATATATAGCCCGGCTGGTACGTGGTCTGTACGATCACTAGAGAGGGGCTTGGGGGCGTCGTGTGGGTTACAATTAGACTACTGGTGGGGGGGGCAGTGGTAAATGGGACATCGTCACATCAATTAAGGATAGGGGGGGTCTGCGTTGCCCTACCTGTAATTGCCGCGCTCAAAAGCAACAGCGGCAGCCGCTTCCTGCAGCAGCCAGACTGCTGACCTGCCTGGTCTGCGCTAGCAACCGACATCTTCGTGTGGCAAGGAAAAGCACTTCCTGTTGCTTGTCGACTCTTACTCCAGCTGGTTTGAAGTTGACCAGCTCCACTCCATCTCTTCCTCCGCGGGTCATAGTGAAGTTGCGCCGCCACTTTGCCACCTTCGGGTCCCCCGTCAGCCTGCAGTCGGGACAACGGCAGCCAGTCCACCAGTGTTCGAGTTCCGCGCTTTTGACTGGATGATATGCGCAGGATGAAACTTTCGTCATTACACCAGGCAGCCCGGAATACCCGCACCAGGAGCAACGGGACTGGCCGAGAGCGCGGTCCGTGTGCCAAAGGATGTTGGACGTTGTCGCCTATCCCGCTTCCGAATCTACCTGGCCCTGCTGAACCTGCCGCATAATCTCCCGCGACCATGCCCCTGGGCTCCGGCTCAGCGATCATTGTCCCGAGTCACGTTGCCCACGCGGTCCCGGTTGTCCTCTGCAGTCCCTGGGTCCCTTCCGTCTTTAAACCTGCTTGGTTCGGGAACGCTTTGGCGAAAGACCACCAGTATCCAGAAGCGTTCCCATCGACAGGTCCTGGCCGTGTCTCTGCCCTCTTCTCCCCGGCAGGGTCGTCCGTATGTGGTCCTCTTCTGGTCGTTCCAAGTGGGGCCGTGGTCGTCGGTTTCTGACGGTTCCTTCGTTCGTACCTTGTCAACCACGACGGAAGGGTGTACCGCCGGTACCGCCAGCTTCTCCAGCTGTGAATGAGCCTCTCCCTCCCTCAGCGGGCTCCGATGACCACTCGCTGCCACTGTCGCTGCCCTGTGTTTTGCACGTTCCTCTGGAGGCCAACCTCCCCTCGTCTCATCCTGAACGCATCCCGGCCTGCACACCCACTTTATCCGGCTTCCGCGCCTTTCTCCTTCGCGGTCCCCCCCGATTGCTTCGTCGCCAAGGGTTCTCTGTCCGTAGCCCCCCCATTGCCCCGGCGTCCCCGCTTGTTCCCGTCGGGGGAATGAGGTGATGGCGAGGTGCGGACCGGTAACTGGTTCGCCTGGTCAGGCCGCCGGTCAGTTCGGCGATTACGTGTGATTATGTATTCCTGTGCTTTACTGTTTGCACTCACCATGGCGCATGAGACGTGGTCGGCCATGTCATCACTGTTTGTTTTGGTAGAGGAAGGAGGAATGTAGAATGATATGTGTGTACCCTTTAATTGATTGTAAACGATGTCCATGCTAACCACACCCCCACCAGTTAGATAATTGTAACCCACACGCCCTAGCTCTCTATCTGTGACCGTGACAGACCACGTACAGCTAGGGCTTAATTTTAAATTTTTTTTTTATGTATGCTTCTAAAGTAGTGAAGCTTTAAGGTGTCTGTGTACCTTCTCTACAGACATACGACCCAAACTTGTCAGAGATCACATTATGTGGCTCAAAGGAAATGTTCTAGCTGAGAAGGATTGAAACTCCTCTGGCTTTAGCCTGAAGGAGAGTGGGAAACCCCTGCCCCACCAACCCTGACAAGACACGGCCATTGTCTGAAGCAACTATATGAGTTTCGTGCACGACAGCTTTTTCTGTTTTGAGTGTTTAAGATGCGACAAAACCTTTCTTCTTTTACAGGGATGGTTTAGACCTTTGACATTCCTCTCACTAGTTTTATGTGTCTATCCATGCATAATAAAGAAAAACGTTACGTTGTTAATGTAAATACACTGAATCAATGGCAGGCTGAAAAACAAAAGAAGAACGGGTCAGGCGGTTGAAAATGACTAGGGTTGTAATGATGAGTTTTTAAATTGGAACAGTTTACTGGCAGTGACAATCCCCCTCCCCACCCAAGAAAGATGCTGTAGAAAGAAGCAGGCAAGCTTTCCAAACAAAACATTTTACAAAATGGATTCTTCCCTGTCTAATGCTAAACTATTTCTCCAGTATTAATGTACTTAGAAAATAAATTTAAGCAACCTCTTATAATAACATTTTGGCTTATCCAAAATAGCCCCATAAAATATGGCTATGAAGGCTGAATATCAACTTTGGAATAACTAGACAGTGCAAACACTGAACTTGTGTCAACAGTGAACTAAATGGTTATATGTTACAAAAACTCCCATGGGTTAACATGCCTTAAAATATGATTGCAGCTTGAAAGTTACTTACTGGCCCATAAGAGCTTTTTTTAAAGAACCAACGTTAGAATGTAACAGTACACAGATATAGGGCCAGGTCTATGTGTAACAGCAACAAACATCCAGCTGGAAATGTTTCTAATTTACAGGCAAATATTATAGTGATATTTGGCTGTAGCCATTTAGTATAAGTAACCTTAGTAAATGAGCAGCACACCCGGGATGAATGAGCACGTTCAGCATGTAAACACACCACAGGCATTAGCTGACAAGCTGCATTGTTGTGCCAGTAGTCAGAGTTATTACAGTGTTACCATTCAGCCAGTGGGTTTCAAAGTCCCCAAACAGAGTCTTTATGGGGGGTTTAGGTGACTTAGGCTAACGATGTATTTCTGCGCCTCCTCGGCTGAGTTTATGCACTTTGTGGCTCCACCGGACAAACGTGAGACAGAGTCGAGCTGGCTATAGCAGAGCAGGCTTTTTAATCCAGTTGGTAAAGTTATGCCATAACGTCTCTGTCGTTACTCTGCCCGCTGGATCTGAGCTTCAGGCTGTAATCCTCCACAATCTGAATTGGTTTGCTGCGAAATTCGAGATTCCTCTCCGCTGTGCCTCTCTGATGAGGACATCCTTCGTCTGGTATCGATGCAGGCGGAGAATGACTGGGCCGCCGTCTCTGGCCGGGGTTTGTCCGACTTCTGGAGGGGATGTCAACGTCACGCTCCCGAAAACCTCTCGCAGCAAACTTGAGAAAAACTCCAGTGGGCCCGTCCGCTTTCAGTGGATTCCTGCAGACCGAGGAATGACGCATGTTTGGTCCCCGTCTTTGGCCCCAATCCAAGGTCGGCCACTTTAGCCTTTAGCTTAGTACTGTCACCACTCAGAGTGGAACAAAATGTATTCTCAAGGTCGACGACTCGCTGGTTAAGGTCCTCTGCAGAAAGTTCCAGGGACGAGACACGTTGATCATGATCCTCCACTGTAAGCCTCATGTGGTCTAGCTTTGAGTCGAGCCGACCGAACGAAGTTCTAAGCTCGGTGGCTATTGCCTCATGGTGTTGCTCGAGCAGCGTGCTAATAGCCTCCAAGCTAACGCCAGCATCCTCTTTGTTGCTCGACCTTGTACCCTTCGAGGCCATTTAGAGAGACAGCAGCACTTAATCTAAAGGAATGTCAGGCAAGTAAACAAAGCTGACTTCATTCTGGTGTAAAAGTTAGAGGGCGGAATGTTATGAAAATGATAAGATTACCGGAGCACTCGCTTAGTGCGTCTACTCCATCTGCCTCTCAAACTGTGAAAATGCAGAATGAATTACCAAAGCTGAACAAAATACTGAAAGAAATCCAGGAGCTCGGTATGGTAAATCAACACACTGAACTGAATATCACATTGAAACACATTGAAACACTGGAGTTAACAATGTTATTCAAGTCTGGTTTAATGGTTGATTTGAACAGGTCCTGATCCACAAGAATACATGAACATCATCAGAGGTTTATCTGCATTACCCTCTCATATGGAAGGTGAGTGTTAGAGTGAAATATACAGTTCACAATTGATGTTCCAAGTGATGTAATACTGAAACTGTTCAGAGCTTTGCAGAATAGGGAATCAGAAGATCAAAGGCTAAGCAATTGTTAGACTGAGAAGATTCAGCTTAGTGTGGTGTATTGTCACATGTATCAAGGTATGATGAAAAGTTTGTGTTGCATGTAATCCAATCAGCAGATAGACAACACATGATTATAATTGAGCTATTTCCAGTACAGATAAACTATGAGGGCATGTTTAAGAAAGAACTGCAGATGCTGGCAACATTGAAGGTAATCGCAGTGTCCCACCGTATTAATGTCCACATACCGCGACTGTCCTACCGAATGAATGTCCACAAACCTCAACTGCCGTACAGCATTAATGTCCACAAACCTCAACTGTCTAGAGCATTAATGTCCACATACCTCAACTGTCTACAGCACTAATGTCCACATACCTCAACTGTCTACAGCATTAATTAATGTCTACACCTCAAACCTGTCCATTAATGTCCACATACCTCAACTGTCTACAGCATTAATGTCCACATACCTCAACTGCCGTACAGCATTAATGTCCACATACCTCAACTGCCGTCTACAGCATTAATGTCCACATACCTATCAGCATCTACCTCAACTGCCGTTACAGCATTAATGTCCACATACCTCAACTGCCGTACAGCATTAATGTCCACATACCTCAACTGCCGTACAGCATTAATGTCCACATACCTCAACTGTCTACAGCATTAATGTCCACATACCTCAACTGTCTACAACTGCCGTACAGCATGAATACTCAACTGTCCATATTGTCATACCTCAACTGTCTACAGCCACATTAATGTCCACATACCTCAACTGCTACGTACAGCATTAATGTCCACATACCTCAACTGCCGTACAGCATTAATGTCCACATACCTCAACTGTCTACAGCATTAATGTCCACATACCTCAACTGTCTACAGCACTAATGTCCACATACCTCAACTGCCTACAGCATGAATGTCCACATACCTCAACTGCCGTACAGCATTAATGTCCACATACCGCGACTGTCCTACCGAATGAATGTCCACATAGCACGACTCCATCCTATCCCCCTGGTCCAATCCCTCCCTACCCACGTCCAAGGCACCTCACATGCTCTTCGTCTCTTCAATGCCTTCCGTTTGCCAGGCCCCCACTCCCTCATCTTTACTGTGGATGTCCAGTCACTCTATACCTCCATCCCCCACCTGGAGGGTCTTAAAGCCCCCCGTTTCTTCCTCGGCTGCAGAACCAGACAATTTCCGACCACCAATACTCTCATCCGCCGAGCAGAGCAGAGCTGGTCCTTGCCCTCCACAACTTCTCCTTCGAGTCCTCCCACTTCCTCCAGATCCAAGGCGTAGCTATGGGCACTCACACGGGCCCTAGCTATGTCTGCCTCTGTGTAGGGCACGTGGAACAATCCCTGTTCCAGGCGTGCGATGGCCCTATCCCCGGACTCTACCTCCGCTACATTGACCACTGCGTTGATGCTACCTCCTACACCCATGCACAACTCACCCACTTCTCCATAATTTCCATCCGGCACTCAAATTCATTTGGGCCATCTCCGACATCTCCATACCGTTTCTAGATCTCACCGTCTCCATCACAGGACACATAATACTGACCGACATTTACTACAAACCTACTGACTCCCATAGCTATCTTGACTACACTTCCTCCCACCCTTCTTCTTGTAAAGACTCTATCCCTACTCCCAAATCCACCGTCTACGCCGCATCTGTGCCCAGGATGAGGCTTTTCATAGCAGGACACTGGATATGTCCTCATTCTTTAGGGAACGGGGCATCACACCGCACATTATATAACCCCACACACTCCTGGATGGGACGTGACACATTATATAACCCCACACACTCCTGGATGGGACGTGACACATTGTATAACCCCACACACTCCTGGATGGGACGTGACACATTGTATAACCCACACACTCCTGGATGGGACGTGACACATTATATAACCCACACACTCCTGGCAGGGTATTAACATATTGAAAATATTGAAATACTTAGAACATTCCTGAAAGTCCACAATGTCTATCGTGTTGAATCATGAAACCTGAATGAATGGGATTTATTTCTCACTCCCCTGCTCCTGGACATGGCAAGAACAGCGTTTCCCTGGTCTTCACTGTCTACCCGACAATCCCCTCACTCCATTGATGATTTTTTACAATTGTTGTCAACTTACAATAAGGTCCCACCTCTAGATACAACATCCCTACCTCCACTGTAAGTCGAATGCATTGCTTCCTTCATGAATCCCTGGTCTGCTCCTCCATGTCCAGCAGCCAATCCAATTTTACTTCGGAGTCACGTGAGTGACTACGTGAAGAGCCCGCCTGGCGCTGGCAAACGGCCATTACGTCGACGCTGACGACGGAAGGAGGAGCTGCAGTAAGGAGCAGCTCCTCGCAGCGGTCGGAACGGCCCGCAGGTAAGTGAAGCAAAATCGGGACGTTCTTTAGCTTACGCTGGGTCCAGCAAGTGAAAGTAAAAGTAAAATTCAGAGTCGCGTAACGTGCTGATTTAGCACTGATAATAAAAGAAAATGGAGAAATTGACAAAGAAAAAGTCGCGGGTAAAAAGATCTTCCCGGGGTGAAAATAATAATACGGGACAAGAAGCTAGTGCGGATCCGGTTCCGATACCGGTGGCCGCTGATTTACCCGTTAGCGAGGTTCTAGATTCTCCAGAAATTATAACCACGGAGGGAAATGCTCCTAAAAAATGTAAAAAGAAATCTGAGAGGCCCGTGGTTTCTGATGACTCTGATACTGAAAGTCCTCCAGATAATAAAACTATGTGGTTAAAAATGGAGCATATGGAGAAAGTTCTCCAAAAAATCATGAGACAAGGGTCACAGTACCCAGAAGGATCCCAAAAAAGCCCTGAGGGATTTGATTATTCTGAATATGGCTGTGGGCCAAATTGGGAGTTTGAAAATCCGGACCCAGGATTTGGGCCGGAAGAAGTCTCATGGGGTGAAATCCCAATTGATTTAGGGCTGCAGAAGGCAGACCCTGCTGGTGGTGATATGGATTTTGAATGCACACCACAAAGTAAAAAGAAAAGGCCAAATGTGCCTGGGATAGCAAAAGAATTTGCTATACCTGAAGGAAGTGGTGAGGCTATGGAAGAAAACCTAGCTGCCAACATAAATTATATGGTATCTCACCAACTTCATGATTCTGTGATGATTGAAACATCAGAATTATATAAAACGCCAGGAAATTGTGCCTCATTGGAAGTGCCTACGGTTAATCCGTCGATATGGACATCCATGACTCCAAGCATGAGAGCTCAAGAAGTGAGATTTCAAAAAATCCTCAAACTAATTTCTGCTGCCATTACGGCCTATGGGAGACAAATGGAGAGATTGGAGATGGATAAGATTCAAAAAGATACTTTGGGCTTATTGTGCAATTCTTTCTATGAAATTTGTATGAGGAAAATGGCGATTCGGCCCATATTTCACCCTAGGTTTGCAAGCCTGTGTCGAGCAAGTGGTGTTCAAGCTCCTGGGTTTCTGTTTGGAGAAAATCTGCCTAAACAACTGAAAGAGTTGGATGAAGAAGCTAAATATTTTAGCGGTATGAAACCTTTCGTCTTTGGACAAAAAAGGTATTTTTCGTCTCGAAGAGGATTTGATTTTGGAAATAGAGGCAGAAATTTGTCAAGAAAATATTATCGTCCTGCACAGCCCAATGCTTACCCGTATTCGGGGAGAAGGAGACCACCACGCTCATATGGAGAGGTATTAAAGACTTGTTCTAACCCTAAAGAAACTGCGGACAAATCTCCAGTTGGAGGGAGATTACAAATGTTTTATAAAGACTGGCTTACTATTACTTCTGATCGGTTTATATTACAAGCAGTTCAGGAGCTACTATTACATTTAAAGAAGGGGTTAATCCTCCTGTACAGAGTAAACCTGCCTATGCTTTCGTGTTTACTGCAATTGAAAAAGCAGAGATTAATGTCGAAATTGACAAATTATCTGGAAAAAGGGTAATTGAAAAAACTTATGAGCACGAGCATCAATTTGTCTCTAATATATTTCGAAGAAATAAAAAAGATGGTGGTTGCAGAATTATTCTGGACCTTACAGATCTAAATAAGTTTGTAGAATACAAACATTTTAAAATGGAAACATTTAATACTGCAAGATATTTAATTTCAGCAGGTTGTTATATAGCTAAGATTGATTTAAAAGACGCCTATTATTCTGTACCTATACATCAGTTTTTCCGGAGGTACTTAAAATTTAATTGGCTGGGACAATTATGGCAGTTTAAAGCTTTGCCAAATGGACTGAGTTCAGCTCCCAGGCTCTTTACGAAACTGTTGAAACCAGTTTTAGCCCAATTAAGAGCACAAAAACACATCGTTATGGCTTATCTCGATGACATTCTGATCATTAATGATAATCAAGAGTCAGCTGAGAACTCAGTTTCAGTTACTAAAGCTTTGTTTGAAAAAGCTAGGGTTCTTGATTCATCCAATTAAATCCCAGCTGCAGCAGCACAAACAATTAACTTTTTGGGGTTTGTAATTAACTCAGTGACTATGTTAATAACTTTACCAACAGATAAAGTCAATGATATTTTGGTAACTTGTAATAATCTTATTCACAAACCTTATCCCTCCATCCGAGAAGTAGCGAAAACCATTGGTAAACTAGTAGCAGCATTTCCTGCAGTAGAATTTGGTCCATTACATTATCAAAATCTTCAAAGGGACAAAATAAGAGCTCTCAAAGAGAAGGCAGGCCACTTTGATAGGCCTATGCAATTAACAAAAGAAGCTGTGTTGGAATTACAATGGTGGGTTAAAAATGTCCCACAAGCTGCTAAAAACATTCTGATTAAACAGCCTGAAATGGTTTTACAAACAGATGCTAGTGCTGTCGGATGGGGGGGACAACAGATTCATCCTCCAGTTGTGGAGGTAGATGGAAAGTTCAAGAAGAAACGTTTCTTCAAACTTATGGTATTAACTATTTAGAGTTATTGGGTGCTTTCTATGGACTAAAAGCATATTGTTGTTCTAAAGAGGGTCTACATGTATTAATACAGTTAGACAATAAAACGGCTGTTGCATATATTAATCACATGGGGGGAGTTAGATCAGTATCATGTGATTGTCTGGTCAATGAAATATGGGCAATGGTGTATTGATCGCCAAATTTGGATTTCAGCAAACTACATTCCAGGTAAAGACAATGTGGTGGCAGATAAAAGATCAAGGATATTTAAAGATAACACGGAATGGATGCTTAATCCAGCAATATTTAAGAATATTGTAACTCAATTTGGTTTACCAGAAATTGATTTGTTTGCATCAAGGCTTAATCATCAATTGCCTAAATATGTGTCTTGGGAACACGATCTAGATGCAGTAGCAGTAGATGCTTTTTCATTGAACTGGGGGAATATGTTCTTTTATGCTTTTCCACCATTTGCCTTGATTCAGAAATGTCTGAAGAAAATAGAACAAGATTCTGCCACTGGATTGTTGGTAGTTCCAAATTGGCCAACACAACCTTGGTTCCCATCAATGCTGAATATGATTAAAGAACCATATATGTCAATTCCTAACTGTAATGATATTTTGATTAATCCAGTAACTAAAGAAATTTATCCATTATATGCATATATGAATTTATTAATCTGCAGGTTTTGACCAGACCACTACAGGAGCTGGGATTGTCGGACAAAACTATGGAAGTTATAGTCGCATCATGGCGAGATAGCACACAAAAACAATATATGACACATATAAAGAAATGGGAAGAATTTTGCACACAGTCAAATATTTCTTATGATACTGTGAATATTGCAAATGTATTGGAGTTTCCTTGCCAAATTGCATTTTGAGCAACATTTAAGTTACAGTGCCATTAACACTGCACGCAGTGCCTTATCATCTTATTTAGGACTAATGTCTGACCAGAAATCAATTGGGTCACATCCATTAATATCTAGATTCATGAAAGGAATCTTTAACATCAATCCACCCAAACCAAGATACACAGAGATTTGGGATGTGAGCATTGTACTTACCTTACTTAGACAATGGACTCCAATTGAAGGATTGTCATTGGAAAGATTAACATTGAAATTAATAATGTTAATGTCATTGGTCTCAGCTCAAAGAGTGCAAACTTTACAAATGTTGCGTTTAGACTGTATGCATGTGACTACAGATAACATTGTGTTCTATGTTTACGATCTGATCAAACAAAGCAGACCAGGGAGATCTGGAGCTAAGGTAACCTTTCAAGCTTATCCTATTGATCCTACTTTGTGTGTGGTTAGACATTTGAACCGATATATTAAAGTTACTGAAACTCTTCGAGGAAATGAAAAAACGTTAATGATTACGCACAAAAAACCACACACAAAAGCTTCAGTTCAAACTATCTCAAAGTGGTTGAAACAGGTGTTGCTTTTAGCAGGAGTAGACACTGATGTGTTCAAATCTCACTCCACCAGGGCTGCAGCTACGTCCGCGGCGAAGGGGCGGGACATACCACTCGAGCATATTTTAAAAATCGCAGGGTGGAGTAAAGAAGAAACTTTTTCAAAGTTCTACAATAAACCTGTTCACACTATGACAAGCTTTGGCCACGCGGTGTTGGGATCACTATAGTCACCTGCTTTGTTTACTATTGATTACTATAACCAGTTATGTAGTCACTTATATCTTTTATCACTTGTAATGATTCCCTCGGATATAAGGAGGGTTATTATATGTTCTTTAAACCATTAAAAATTAATTATGGAAAGAACTAATATTAGTCTGGTTTCTCATGTATGTATTTACTTAGCCGGACTGTCGTACGGATTAATTCTACGACATAAAAAACACAGAAAGCTTTAAAATCTTCACGTAGTCACTCACGTGACTCCGAAGTAAAATAGTAAGATTAAACGAGAACTTACCAGTTCGAAGTTTGATCGTTATTTTATGAGGAGTTACGATGAGGGATTACGTGCCCTCCACTCCCACCCTCATAAAATAAATGATCATCTGGTAGTTCTAAGTCTATTATGAGCCTTACTATGTTACTTCGGCTATTTGGTGTTCTGTGTTTTTCATGCCGCTGCTTTGAAGTATGCCGTTTGCCAGCGCCAGGCGGGCTCTTCACGTAATCCCTCATCGTAACTCCTCATAAAATAACGATCAAACTTCGAACTGGTAAGTTCTCGTTTAATCTTACTATTCTAATGTCACTTCCCCATGAACACCTGTCCTTTCCCCACTTTGCTTCCAACCATGCAGGGAAACAAAATGCCTTTCTAGTTGAAGCGACGCAGTTTTCAAGGATGACTCAGAACAATTGACCGTCATTTCCGGTCATCCCAGTCCCACTCTGTCCCCTCTCTTTGGTCCACCACACAAACCGTGCGTGAATCATAGATTAGTACCTCATCTCCCAGTACAATGCGTGACAGCCTTCTGGACTCAACATTGATCGCAATATGTTTCAATGATCTGCATCAACTTTCCCTTCCATTCCCCTGAAAGAGCTAATAGTCAAATCTAATAGTCAAATCTTAAAATGGAGTCATTCTTCTACAAAAGCGTGGTCTGGTAGAAGAAAAGAATGCAGTGACTCCAACTCTCCCGCTTTCGGCGGGAGATCGCCCGCTGAAAGGGCATTTTCGGAAAATCTCCCGCTCTCCCGCTTGCGATATAATTCCACCCGCCCAAGCGGGAGAGCGGGAGATTTTCCGAAAATGCCCTTTCAGCGGGCGATCTCCCGCCGAAAGCGGGAGAGTTGGAGTCACTGAGAATGGCTCGGTGCACTTTGTAAATTATATGGAACACAATATGGAGGACAGGTTGTCTTTTTATTACAGACATTAAGATAGAAGCCTGTGTAATGACAAGTGCTCTTTCAAGGCCATAAAGAAGACAAGATTGAAAAAAAATAGCTGACGCTCCAGAGATAAGTAATAACTTGTTATTGGATGAGCTTGATTTGGACCCAGCTTTTCCTATATTCTGAAAGGCTACAGAATCTTTCAATCATATTCAGACTTGGTAGGAGTGTTTTACTGATGAGGAAAATGTATAATTGTGCTAACTTTCCTTTGTTCTGTGAGTGGAGCCCGAGAACCACTGAGCAACGTTTGTGTTCATTGTAGATCTTGCCACTCCCGTCTGACGAATCAATTAAAGATTGCCAAGGTTTACCTTTAACTATTTTGTTGCGATCTGCTGTTTAAGAAACGAGCATTGATACCCCACTCCTTCTCCCGCTCACTCTCTCTCTCTCCCTCCCCAACTCCCAATCTCCTCCTCCCCTCTCTTTGCCTCTCCCCTCCAAGTCCCATTCCCCCGTATGCCCTTCCCTCTTGCCCTTCCACCCCTGCACCCTTTTCCTCTCCCTCTGTCCCCTTCTCTCTCTCCCCCCCCTTCTGCTCCTCCTCCCTGCCCACCTCCTTCCTCTCACACTGATTCCCCCCTCCCCACATGTGCTGCCTGAGCTGCTGGGTATTTCCCTCCAGCTGTCCCTCTGACAGAACACCCAATGTCCTTCACCCTGTCTGTGCCCAGCAGATCCACACTGGGTTCTTCAAAGTCTGTGTTCAAACCCAAAGTAAAATGTTAGCCGTGTTTGTCATGGGAGAATCTACTGCAGGACATGCAGGGGGCAGTGAACTGTCTGAGGAATGGTCTCACTTTCACAGCGCAGTTAATATCACAATCTGCTTGGTTAGTGATTGTCTCAGCCGTGGCTTGCTGTCATCTCGCGTGTCTGTCACCAGGTTACATCACTGAACTGAAATCCATCCGCGAATTGATATAATTCAGGAGCATTGAATTCATTCTTGTAATCTTGAATGTTGAGTTTTGAGTTGCCATGTAACATTGCGACATTATCTACCTGTTCCCGTGCAAGATGTCCAACAGAAACACAAGGAGACTCTGTGAGCACAGACTGAAACACTGAGCGTCAACACCATCCTGATGAAGGAGAAGGTTAAGGTTTTCCAGCTGCTTGATCGATACGCTGAGCTCACAATCATCTCCACTGTTCGAGATCGGACACTGGTGGAACATGAGCTGCTGGCAAGAGGCCGGGACCATGAAGAGTTGAGAGAGAAATGTCTCCGGAGAGAACTGGAAAAAATCAGAACAGATCAATTGTTCCAGAGCAGCTTACCCGGAGTAAATCCCGATCTGGGAGTTCAGCATCAGTAGCCGGAGTCCCGGGGATCGGAAAAACAACAATGGTGCAGAGGATTGTTCATGACTGGGCCACGGGGAAAATATACCAACACTTCCAGTTTGTCTTCAGTTTCAAATTCCAGGATTTGAACACTATTAACTGCAGAGTACACCTGACGGAACTGATTCTGGAGCAGTATCCTTACTTTAAGAATGACCTGGGAGAGGTCTGGAAGAACCCAGAGGGATTGCTGTTCATATTCGATGGTTTGGATGAATTCAAAGGTAGAATTGATTTTGCTGACAGTCGGAGAGACACAGAACCTCAGCACCAGTGCCCAGATCCCGAGTGGTGGTGTGAAGTGTCTGACATTGTGTACAGTTTAATCCAGTACAAGCTGGGATTTGTTGGTGAGGAACGGAAGGAATATTTCACCAGGTATTTTGAAGATCAGTCGGTGGCAGCAGCTGTATTCAAACACGTGAAGGAGAACAAGATCCTGTACACCATGAGCTACAACCCCTCCTACTGCTGGATCCTCGGCCTGACACTGGGCCCCTTCTTCACACAAACACACCGGGACCCGCAGCAAGTTCCCGAGACCATCACACAACTATATTGCTACTTTATTTACAACCTCCTGAAAAACCACGGCCGTGAGATTGAGGGCCCCTGTGAGGTGTTACTGAGGGTTGGTCAGATGGCCTTCACTGGAGTGTCACAGAAGAAGATTGTGTTCACAGATGGAGATTTGATCAAATGCAATCTGCAGCCTTCCCAGTTCCTGGCCGGGTTCCTGATGGAACTTTTGGAGAGAGAGGATTCAGCCCGGAGCGTGGTGTACACCTTCCCGCACCTCACCATCCAAGAGTTTGTAGCCGCACTCGCACAATTCCTGACTGTAGATCCCAGGAATATCGTGAAATTCCTGTCTGAAGCCCACAGCATGACAGACAGGTGATTTGAAGTATTTCTCCGTTTTGTCGCTGGTCTCTCCTCCCCACGGTCAGCTCGGATCCTGGAGGAGTTTCTGGGTCAATTCCTTCATCAAACAACCTGCCGAGTGATTGACTGGGTGAAGGAGGAGGTTAAACGGCAGGCTGGAAACACAGAGAGTGAAGCTGGTAAACGGAGCCTCCTGAACACGCTGCACTACCTGTTTGAGTCTCAGAATCGTGCGCTGGCTCAGCAGACACTGGGATCTGTGGAAACACTTTCATTCCGTGGACTGGGACTGACCCCGATTGACTGTGCAGTCCTGTCTCATGTCATCAGGTTCTGTGATACAATCAAACGCCTCGATCTGGAGAACTGCCGCTGTCAGTGTGAAGGAATCCAACGGCTGGGACCGGCTCTGCACAAGTGTCAGCACTTGGGGTAACTGTCCGTCTGACACTAACACTTTCTTCCTTGGGGATGGCCGTCACTGTGCACGGGGGGCACCCGTCCTATTTTACCCTCCCCCTGGGTCACCGGTGGTTAACTCCGGCCCCCCCTCTGCCCGGGTCACCCGTGTTGCTGCTATTCTCTGCACTGGGAACATTATCCGGTCGTTGGGGAAAGAGAATAAACGGTGAAAGTCACCAAACACCACAACCACAGGGATTTACTCAATAATTTGCTGAGACGCTTCCATTAATATACGTTTGGGAGAAATTGTCTCAGCCCCGGGGTTTGTATCCATTTGTTTCTTACTCTGCCTGTTTCTGTTTAGACTGGGAGGCAACGACCTGGGAGATTCCAGAGTGAAACTGGTGTCTGCGGCTCTGAGGAACCCGGACTGTAAAATACAGAGACTTGAGTAAGTCCCAGACTGTGAGAGATTGTGTTTACAGTCACTGGGTGTCTGACACTGAACATAAATATGATCAGTAATTGTGTCACTGATAAACACTGGGGATTTGCACCGTCTCCTGTCTCTCTGTGTCCCTCACCCTCACTCTCTCATCTCCAGGCTGGACAGTGTCAGTCTCACTGATTCTGGAACCGAAGATCTCACCTCCACTCTCAGTACAAACCACTCACTGACGGGGCTGAACCTGAATGGGAATAAACTGGGAGATTCCGGAGTGAAACTGGTGTCTGCGGCTCTGAGGAACCCGGACTGTAAAATACAGATTGGAGTAAGTCCCAGACTGTGAGAGATTGTGTTTACAGTCACTGGGTGTCTGACACTGAACATTAATATGGTCAGTAATTGTGACACTGATAAACATAGAAACATAGAAAATAGGTGCAGGAGGAGGCCATTCAGCCCTTCGAGCTAGCACCGCCATTCATTGTGATCATGGCTGATCGTCCACCATCAATAACCCGTGCCTGCCTTCTCCCCATATCCCTTGACTCCACTAGCCCCTAGAGCTCTATCTAACTCTCTCTTAAATCCATCCAGTGACTTGGCCTCCACTGCCCTCTGTGGCAGGGAATTCCATACATTCACAACTCTCTGGGTGAAAAAGTCTTTTCTCACCTCAGTCTTAAATGGCCTCCCCTCTAGCATATTTCCCACCACCGAAGTCAGGCTAACTGGTCTGTAATTCCCCGTTTTCTCACTCGCTCCTTTCTTGAAAAGTGAGATAACATTAGCTATCCTCCAATCCACAGGAACTGATCCTGAATCTATTGAACATTGGAAAATGATCACCAATGCGTCCACTATTTCTAGAGCCACCTCCCTGAGGACTCTGGGATGCAGACCATCAGGCCCAGGGGATTTATCATCCTTCAGTCCCATTAGCCTACCCAATACTATTTCTCGACTTAGATCTTCTAATGAAGACAGATCCAAAGTACCTATTCAACTCTTCTGCCATTTCCTTGTTGCCCATAATAATTTCACCCGTGTCTGCCTTCAAGGGACCCACATTTGACTTTGCTACTCTTTTTCCCTTAACATATCTAAAGAAGCTTCTACTGTCCTCCTTTATATTCCTGGCCAGCTTCCCTTCGTACTTCATCGTTTCAGCCCGTATTGCCCGTTTTGTTTCCTTCTGTTGTCCTATGAAAGTTTCCCAATCCTCCGGCTTCCGGCTACTCTTTGCTGTGTTATACATCTTTTCTTTTAGTTTTATTCTATCCCTAACTTCTCTTGTCAGCCATGGTTGCCTCCTACTCCCCTTAGAATTTTTTGTTCCTTTTTGGAATTAAATGATCCTGTGTCTTCCGGATTATGCCCGGAAATTTCTGCCATTGCTGTTCCACCGTCATTCCTGCCAGGATCCCTTTCCAGTCTTCCTTGGCCAGCTCCCCTCTCATGCCTTAATATTCCCCTTTGTTCAAGTGCATCACTGACACTTCCGATTTAATGTTCTCCTTCTCAAATGGCAGATTAAAACTAATCATATTATGATCACTACCTCCAAGCGGTTCCTTTACCTCGAGTTCTCTTATCATATCTGGTTCATTGGACACAACTAAATCCAGAATTGCCTTTTCTCTGGTCGGCTCTATTACAAGCTGCTCTAAGAATCCATCTCGGAGGCATTCTACAAACTCTCTTTCTTGGGGTCCTGAACCAACCTGATTTTCCCAGTCTACCTGCATATTGAAATCCCCCATCACCACAGTGGCATTACCTTTGTTACATGCCAGTTTTAACTCCTGCTGTAACTGACACCCTACATCCGGGCTACTATTTGGGGGTCTGTAGATAACACCAATTAGTGTCTTCTTGTCTTTACAATTCCTCAACTCAACCCACAGTGACTCTACCTCGTCAGTCTGTATGTCTTCCCTCGCAAGGAACTGAATTCCATCCCTCACCAGCAGAGCTACCCCCCCCACCCCCCCCCTCCTCTGCTCACCTGCCTGTCCTTTCTATAGGATGTATAACCCTGAATATTAAGTTCCGAGGCCCGATCCTCCTGCAGCCACGTCTCAGTAATCCCCGCAGTCATATCTACCAACCTCTAACTGAGCCTCAAGCTCATCTACTTTATTTCTTATACTTTGCGCATTCATATACAATACTTTTAATTCCTTATGCATCTCACCTTTCACATCGATCCCTATTACACTTGGCCATACTTTCCTATCCTTTTGTGAGCTTCCTTTCCTGTTAATTCTGGGGTCATTAACAATCCCTTTACTCACTTTCCCTTTAACTCCATCCTCGACTATCTCATTTGACACCCCATCCCCCTTATTCAGTTTAAAACCACCCGTGTAGCAGTGGCAAACCTGCCTGCCAGAATGCTGGTCCCCACCTGTTAAGATGCAATCTGCCCTTTTGTACGGAGGTACCCTGGAGGTCCTGCTTTTCAGCATTTTTCCGAGCTCTCTAAAGTCATGCTGCAGAATATTCATCCCCTTCTTTCCGACATCGTTTGTGCCGACATGCTACCACTTCCGGCTGTTCACCTTCGCCTTTGAGGATTTTCTGCACTCTGTCCGTGACATCCTGGATTCTGGCACCAGGAAGGCAGCACAACATCCTCGCTTCCCGTCTGTTGCCGCAGAAACCCCTGTCTGTACCTCTCACAATGGAGTCTCCAACTACAATGGCGTTGCCCGATGTTGGCCTCTTTGGTTTTGGCTCAACAGCCCTTTTTGCTTCACAAGCCAGTCCGCCGCTCCGTGTGTTAACGTCTTCTGTCCCGACAGCTTCTAAGTGGGCGAACCTATTCACAATAGGTACAACACCCGGGGACCTTTGCATTCCATGTTTCCCTCCCTTTCTCATCGTCACACACCTTCTCTCTTCCAGTACATTAGGTATAACCATCTTACTGTAGGAATCGTCAAGGAACGACTCCGTTTCTCGGACGAACCTGAGGTCATCCACTTGCTTCGCCAGTTCCCCAACACGGTCCTTCAGGAGCTGTACCTGGATGCACTTCTCACATTTGTAGCAACCAGAGGCTCCAGCAGTGCCCTTGACCTCCCACAAACTACAAGCTTCACACTGAATCAGCTTGCTTGACATCTCCTCCTTTCGTCTCTCCCTCTCCAGCGGTTTTGCGTAGCCTCCTCTCCTCAGGCTCCTCACCGAAGACCTTTGAGCCAAAGACTCACACTTTACTCACAAGGCCGCTCCCTCAGAACCGTCTTGCTTATATTAACTGATAAATTGCCTATTTTACCAATTTACTAAACAAATTTCACAGTTTTCAACTGTTTTCCCCCTCTGACTTACTGCTAACTCTCCTCCGACTCGGGATAGAGACAATGATCATATTGAATGGCGGTGCAGGCTCGAAGGGCCGAATGGCCTACTCCTGCACCTATTTTCTGTTTCGATGTCATATGAGGAAAGATTGAAAACACTAGGCTTGTATTCACTGGAGTTTAGAATGTCAGAATAGAAGATGGATTGATGCGAGAGGAGTATGAGCATGCAAGATAAGTTAGAGGAGATATGGCTGTAAAACTGGAATAAAAAGCAGCCTGTTGCTGTGATCTGAGGGAAGTCAGAGAACGGACAGGCGGGCGGGTGTCTTCCCCGAGTGTCCCAGCCGATGTTTGCAAATAAAGGCTTTTCGTCACCTTGAAGAATTCCCCGTGTCTGTGTCATCATATCCAACTCTGAATCTTGTAACCACAACACACCACGTTGAAGCCAGCAGGCCGGCGGTCGGAGGCTTTCTTCTGGCCCTGCGATGTTAGAGGTCAGCGCCGCGCCCTCAGCTGAAGCTCCGGGAAAGGCCGCACCAATCCACGTTGTTAGGCCGCGGGGGAGTGCGAAATGCGACCGGGAGAAAAGATGCATCTCCGTTCAAGTGAGTGACTGGAAACGGTTTCCCCCTATTCCCCCTTTTAAGGGTCTACAAACATAGTCCACATGTGCTGCCAGTACCTAACATGGCCGCCCTGGGCTTCACTCCCTTTTACTTCAATGGGAGTGCCAGCAGTCAAGATGGCCGCCCCCTGGCCTCACCTCCCATTGACTGCAATGGAAGTGTCCTGACCAAAGATGGCCGCCACCCTGGAGAGGAGAAGGAAAATAGATAGAGAAGGACAGAGAGAGAGAAGGGCAGGAGAAGACGAAGCCAGAGGAGGGGAGAGAGAGAAAGAGAAAGAGAGAGAGAGAGAGAGAGAGAGGAAAAAAATGAAGGCTGCCTGCCGCTGCCAGTAGCTAAGATGCCGTCCGGGGCTTCATTCCCATTGACTTGAATGGAAGACTGCCAGTAGCTAAGATGGCGGGGTGAGAAAACTGCACACAAACCTCTCCTTCCATCCTCTCCCTCCCTCCCCCGCCTCACTCTCTCCCTTTCCCTCCCTCTCCCTCCCCTCATCTCTCCTTTCCCATCTTCTCTCTCTTTTTATTTATTTTTTATTTTTTTTATTATAGAAACAAAATAACATATTACATTTCGATAGTAATAATACATAATCTTAATAATTGATTCATACTATTAATATTATTTATACTGTATTATCCTTAATTATAAATTCCAAAGTTATATGTTTTATATGATTAAAAATACATAATACTAATAATACATTTATAATATTAGCATTATACTCATACTATTAGTAATTTTCATTTTATCTCTAATTTTTTAGGTATAAGGCCAGATTTAATGATATTATTGATACAAAAAGTTAGTAAAACTTATATAATTTCCATTATTTCTTCCTAATATTAACAATATTTATACGTAATTAAGAATACGTAATTTTATATAATTAAAGGTATAGAATACTAAAAATACTAATAATACTAATAATATTCTCGTAGATCTAATAATATTTTTTTCGTACTAATATCAAAAGATTAAGATAATGTGTTTCTATATTGTTTTTTAATTTTTTATATAGATATAAGAAAATAGAAAAATTTAAAAAAAAAGGGGAGGAAGTAAAGAGTAAAAAAAAGGGTTTGATGGAGAATAAAGTATTCGTCATTAATCCGTCTTTATAGATATATTCATGATTTAATATATGTGTTTCTTCATCCATTCGGATATCCAGGTTTCAGTCAGGTCCTCGCGCCGAACCATTATGACCCTGTAAATATTCAATATATGGAGACCAAATCCGTCTGAAGAGATCTAACCTACCCATAAGGACAAGCCTCAATCTCTCCAAATGGAGTGTCTCCGACATTTCTATATTCCACATTTTAATTGTTGGGAATGCAGGGCCTTTCCAAAATTTTAATATTAATTTTTTCCCAATTATTAAACCATAGTCAATAAAAGTTCTTTGATTCATTGTTATTAATAAGTCGGTTTCAATGATTCCAAGTATAATAGATGCATCTCCGTCCAAGTGAGTGACTGGAAACGGTTTCCCCCTATTCCCCCTTTTAAGGGTCTACAAACATAGTCCACATGGGCTGCCAGTACCTAACATGGCCGCCCTGGGCATCACTCCCTTTTACTTCAATGGGAGTGCCAGCAGTCAAGATGGCCGCCCCCTGGCCTCACCTCCCATTGACTGCAATGGAAGTGTCCTGACCAAAGATGGCCGCCACCCTGGAGAGGAGAAGGAAAATAGATAGAGAAGGACAGAGAGAGAGAAGGGCAGGAGAAGACGAAGCCAGAGGAGGGGAGAGAGAGAGAAAGAGAAAATGAAAGAGAGAGAGAGAGAGAGAGGAAAAAAAAATGAAGGCTGCCTGCCGCTGCCAGTAGCTAAGATGCCGTCCGGGGCTTCATTCCCATTGACTTGAATGGAAGACTGCAGTAGCTAAGATGCCGGGGTGAGAAAACTGCACACAAACCTCTCCTTCATTCCTCTCCCTCCTCTCCCCCCGCCTCACTCTCTCCCTTTCCCTCCCTCTCCCTCCCCTCATCTCTCCTTTCCCATCTTCTCTCTCTCTCTCTCTCTCTCTCTCTCTCTCTCTCTCTCTCTCTATCATCTCTCTCTCCTTCCCCTCCTCTCTTTACCCCTCTCCCTATCTCCCCTCCCCAAGCTCACAAAGTTCTCGGGGCAGATGAGGCCATTCGACCCATCGAGTCCACTCCGCCATTCAATCATGGCTGATCTATCTCTCCCTCCAACCCCATTCTCCTGCCTTCTCCCCTAACCCCTGACACCCGCACTAATCAACAATCTATCTATCTCTGCCTTAAAATCAATATCCACTGACTTGTGGGCTCCACAGCCGTCTGTGGCAACGAATCCCACAGATTCAGATTCAGATTTCAGATTCAATGTTATTGTCATTGCACTTTTCAGTGCAACGAGATGGTTTAACCTTGCAGTCATAACATAGAATAAATAACAAAAACACACACTCAACACAGTTCTCATCCACCACAGTGAGTCCACCTGGCACCTCCTCACTGTGCTGGAAGGCAAAAGTCCCAAAGTCCTTGTCTCTTCCCTCCTTGTTCTCCCTCTGCGCTGAGGCGATCCAGGCCTCCGATGTTGTGACCCGCCGGATGATGGTGAACAAGTCCCGCGGCTGAATCCGAGCTCCGTGAACGGGCCGGTTCAAACTCCGTGGCCCGGGGCGGTCGAAGCTGCCGCCCTCCAGACCAGCGGACGAAGCTGTTGTTGCGGGAGTCCCGGAAAAAACAGGTCACCAACCTGTGACCCGCGAGCTCCGACGCTATCGTCCACTGGGCCCGCAGCCGAGCCTCCGAGGACTCCGGTCGGGTCGCCGCCGTCACAGCCCGGTCGGCCAGCTTCGCGCTGGTAAGTAAATAGTCCTGGCTCTGCCTCCGGAACCTCGAGGTCGGGTCCCAGTTGGAGGGCCGCCTGCTCCGCCATTATGCCTCAGCGCAGACGGAGACGGAGACCGGGGATACGACAGAAAAGGTCGCATCCCCCCGAAGGAAGAGACCAAACACATGTTTCTCCCACCCCCACACATACACAGCCAAAATGGACTAAAATAAACTGAAACAGGACAAAAAGAAAACAAAAAAAAGAAAAGACAAGACGGACTGCAGGCGAGCCGCAGCTGCAAGGTTGATAAGAGTTGGCAGTGGTGTCACGTTTAGCACAGGCATTGTGGGCCGAAGGGCCTGTTTCTGTGTTGTACTGTTCCATGTTCTAAACCTCAGGGTATCAATCTTTAACTTTAACAAAGGGTTTAGTGGAGAAGGGAATGAGATGAGTTAAGAATTTAAACTGATTTAAACTTTAGGGATATAGCATGGAAACAGGCCCTTCGGCCCACTGAGACCACACCGACCAGCGATCTCCCCGTAGGTTAGCACTACCCTACGCACTGGGGACAATTTACACATTTTCCAAAGCCAATTAACCTAGAAAACCTGCAGGTCTGTGTAGTGTGGGAGGAAACGGATAGGTGACGTTTCACAGAGTGCTGGAGTAACTCAGCGGGTCAGGCAGCATCTGTGGAGAACATGGATAGGTGACGTTTCACAGAGTGCTGGAGTAACTCAGCGGGTCAGGCAGCATCTGTGGAGAACATGGATAGGTGGCGTTTCACAGAGTAACGCTGGAGTAACTCAGCGGGTCAGGCAGCATCTGTGGAGAACATGGATAGGTGACGTTTCACAGAGTGCTGGAGTAACTCAGCGGGTCAGGCAGCATCTGTGGAGAACATGGTTATAGGTGGCGTTTCACAGAGTGCTGGAGTAACTCAGCGGGTCAGGCAGCATCTGTGGAGAACATGGATAGGTGACGTTTCACAGAGTGCTGGAGTAACTCAGCGGGTCAGGCAGGATGGCCATAGTAAAGAGTACAGGTTTGGTGGGCAACTCTGTGAGGGAGTTCAAGTCAAGTTTATTCGTCACATACACATACGAGATGCAGTGAAATGCTTCCGGTTTGTGCAAAAAAACAAACAAACTACAAAACAGAATGGAACAGAATCCTAGAAACATAGAAACATAGACAATAGGTGGAGGAGGAGGCCATTCGGCCCTTCGAGCCTGCACCTCCATTCAGTACGATCATCCAACTCAGTATCCTGTACCTGCCTTCTCTCCATACCCCCTGATCCCTTTAGCCACAAGGGTCACATCTAACTCCCTCTTAAATATAGCCAATGAACTGGCCTTGACTACCTTCTGTGGCAGAGAATTCCACAGATACACCACTCTCTGTGTGAAAATAAAATGTTCTCATCTCAGTCCTAAAAGGACTTCCCCTTATTCCTTAAACTGTGACCCCTTGTTCTGGACTTCCCAACATCGGGGATCAATCTTCTGCATCTAGCCTGTCCAACCCCTTAAGAAATTTTGTAAGTTTCTATAAGGATCCCCATCAATCTTCTAAATTCCAGCTAGTATAAGCCAAGTCTATCCAGTCTTTCTTCATATGAAAGTCCTGACATCCCAGGAATCAGTCTGGTGAACCTTCTCTGTACTCCCTCTATGGCAAGAATTGTCTTTCCTCAGATTTGGAGACCAAAACTGTACGCATACTCCAGGTGTGGTCTCACCAAGACCCTGTACAAAACTGCAGTAGAAACCTCCTGCTCCTATACTCAAATCCTTTCGCTATTGAATGCTAACATACCATTCGCTTTCTTCACTGCCTGCTGCACCTGCATGCCTACTTTCAATAACTGGTGTACCATGACACCCAGGTCTCGCTGCATCTCCCTTTTCCTAATCGGTCCCATTCAGATAATAGTCTACTTTCCTGTTCTTGCCGCCAAAGTGGATAACTCACATTTATCCACATTATACTGCATCTGCCATGCATTTGCCCACTCACCAACCTATCCAAGTCACCTTGCAAACCTCCTAGCATCCTCCTCACTGCTAACACTGCCCCCAGCTTAGTGTCATCCGCAAAACTTGGAGATGTTGCATTTCCAATTCCCTCGTCCAGATCATTAATATATATTGTAATAGCTGGGGTCCAGCACTGAGCTTGTGGTACCCCACTACTCACTGCCTGCCATTCTAAAAATGACCGTTCACTCCTACTATTTGCTTCCTGTCTGCCAGCCAGTTGTTCTCTATCCTCATCCAATACTGAACCCCAATACCGTGTGCTTTACGTTTGCATACTAATCTCTTAAGTGGGACCTCGTCGAAAGCCTTCTGAAAGTCCAGATATAACACATACACTGGTTCTCCCTTATCCACTCTGCTAGTTACATCCTCAAAAAATTCTATAAGGTTCGTCAGACATGATTTACCTTTCGTAAATCCATGCTGATTTTGTCTAATGATTTCACCACTTTCCAAATGTACTGCTATCCCATCTTTAATAACTGACTCTAGCAGTTTCCCCACTACCGATGTTAGACTAACTGGTCTGTAATTCTCTGATTTCTCTCTCCCTCCCTTTTTAAAAAGTGTAGTTACATTAGCTACCCTCCAATCCTCAGGAACTTCTCCAGAATCCAAGGAGTTTTGAAAAATTATCACTAATGCATCCACTATTTGTGTGGCTACTTCTGTGGCTACTTGGGTGGCCGTCAGAAGAGGCAGCGGGTTGTAGTCAGGACTCTCTGTGGCTCTCCCCCTCTCCTACAAGCACTGCCTTATTGCATATTATTGGGGGTTAGTGTGACGGCCCCTCGCGGGAATATTGCAGCAGCAGTCGGGACAGGGAGACCAATTCTGGCTCTGTTAGACAGCAGGGGAGTGGGGGAGTGTGGGGATAGAGAGTGGGGAAGTGTGGGGATAGAGAGGGGGAGTGGGGAGAGAGAGTGGTGGTGGAGTGTGCGGATAGAGAGGGGGTGGAGTGGGGGATAGAGAGAGTGGGGAGAGAAGAGTGGGGGAGGAGTGTGGGGATAGAGAGGGGGAGTGGGGAGAGAGAGAGAGTGGGGAGGAGTGTGGGGATAGAGAGGGGGAGCGGGGACAGAGTGGGAGGAGTGTGGGGATAGAGAGGGGGTGGGAGTGGGGAGAGAGAGACTGGGGGAAGTGTGGGGGATTAGAGAGGGGGAGTGGGGAGAGTGGGGGAGTGTGGGGGGTTAAAGAGGGGGAGTGGGGACCGAGAGTGGGGGGAGTGTGGGGATTAGAGACGGGGAGTGGGGAGAGAGTGGGGGAGTGTGGGGATAGAGAGGGGGAGTGGGGAGAGACTGGGCGGAGTGTGGGGATAGTGATTGCACAAACAGAATAATCAAGCAGAACAAGTTGTCCCACAACATTAGGCTGTGCACGCCATACGCCAATTCTTTTCATCTTATGTCAGTCGGTCATCCCGGGAATTAAGCTGGTGAACATACACTGCATTCCCTCCATAGCAATAACGTCCTTACTCAAATTAGAGACCAAAACTGCAACAATACTCCAGTGTGGTCTCACAGTGCCCTGTACAACTGCATATGGACTCCTTGCTCCTATACTGCAATCTTCTTGCTATGAAGGCCAACATGCTATTAGCTTTCTTCACTGCCTGCTGTATCTGCCTTCTTGTTTTTACCAACAAAGTGGATAACCTCAACATTTATCCACATTATACTGAATCTTCCATGCATCTGCCCACTCATCCAACCTATCCGTCAACCTGCAGCCTCATAGCATCCTCCTCGCACAGCCACACTGCCACCCAGCTTAGTGTGTCATATACAAACGGAGATTGTTACATTTATTTCCTTTGTCTACATTGTTAATATCTATTGTCAATAACTGGGGTCCCAGCACTGAGTCTTGCGGCACACCGCTAGTCACTGCTGCCATTTAATAAAAGTACCCAATGCCCCGTGTCCGCTCAGATCTGGCACCAGATAAGGCAACAACCGTACTGTAGTCACGTCCATTGGTCGCAGAAACAGCAGAGGCCACATCTCTATTTGAGCAATTCTGGCACCATATATGAGGAAGGCTGTGCTGGCTCTGGAGAGGGTCCAGAGGAGGGTTACAAGAATGATCCCAGGAATGAGTAGTGGTTAACTATGAGGAGCGTTTGTCGGCACTGGGCCTGTACTCGCTGGAGTTTAGAAGAATGAGGCGGGACCTCATTGAAAACATACAGAATAGTGAAAGGCTTGATAGAGTGGCTGTGGAGAAGATGTTTCCACTAGTGGCTGAGTCGAGGACTAGAGGGCATAGCCTCAGAAATAAAGGAGGGTGTTCATGTTGGGAGGAGGAGGAGGAGGAATTTCTTCAGTCAGAGGGAGGTGAATCTGTGGAATTCTTTGCCACAGAAGGCTGTGGAGGGCCTTGTCAGTGGATATTTGTAAGGCATAGGTGGAAAGATTCTTGATTAGTACAGAAATCAGAGGTTGTTGAGGGAGTGCAGCGTAAGTTCACAGCGTTAATTCCCGGGATGGTGTGGGGACTGTCATTGCTGAGAGAATAGGAGCGGTTGGGCTGATTTCCCTGGGATTGAAGATGAGAGGATATCTTTTGTTAACATATAAGTTATTAAGGATTTTGACATGCTAGAGGCAGAAAAACCTGTTTCCCTTTGTTGGGGGAGTCCAGACCAGGGGAAATAGGGAAGTGCAACGAGACCTGGAGTGTCTTGTGCAGTCCAAGTCACTGAAAGTAAAGAGTTCATGAAGGAACTGCAGTTGCTGGCGAAATTAAAGGTAGACAAAACTTGCTGGAGAAAACCAGCGGAGGCAGCAGCATCTAAGGAGCTAAGGAAATAGGCAATGTTTCAGGCCAAAACCCTTCTTCAGAACTGATGCAGGGTGGGGGAAGAGAAAAAGGAGGAGGAGAGAGCCAGTGGGCTGAGGGAGAGCTGAGAAGGGGAGGAGACAGCAAGGGCATACCACTGAGAGTAAAGATGCGGGTACAACAGGCAGTGAAGGATTCAATGAAATGTTGGTATTATAACAACAGGATTTGAGTATAGGAGTAAAGAGGTCCTTCTGCAGTTGGACAGGGCCCTGCTGAGACCTTATCTGGAGTATCGTGTGAAATTCGGTTCCTACTTTGAAGAAAAGTCATCTTGCTACTGAGGCAGTTGCAGTGTAGGTTCACACGGTGAAGACGGAGATGAGATATGAATAAACTTTCAAACTTCACCCAGAGAGTTTGAAATTTGTGGAATTCTCTGCCACAGAAGGAAGCCGAGGCCAATTCAGCGGATTGCATTTAAAATAGTTAGATAGAGCTTCTTTGGGCTAGCAGAATCAAGGGGTATGGGGAGAAGGCAGGCATGGGTTACTGATTGTGGATGATCAGCCATGATCGCAATGAGGGTCAGCCACATGGGTGGCCGTCAGAAGAGGCAGCGGGTATGTGCAGGACTCTCTGTGGCTCTCCCCCTCTCTACAAGCACTGCCTTCTGCATATTATTGGGGTGACGGCCCCTCGGGGGAGACATTGTAGCAGCAGTCGGGACAGGGAGACCCAATTCTGGTCTCTGTTAGACAGCAGGGGAGGTGGGGTAGTGTGGGGATAGAGAGGGGGAATGGGGAGAGAGTGTGGGGGTGTGGGGACAGAGACGGGGAGTGGGGACAGATGAGGGGGGTGGGGGAGAAATAGAGGGGGTAGTGGGGAGAGAGTGTGGGAAGTGTGTGGGGATAGAGAAGGGAAGTGGGGAGAGAGTGGAGGAGTGGGGACAGAGAGGGGGAGTGGGACAGAGAGGGGAAGTGGGGACAGAGAGGGGGAGTGGGGACAGAGAGGGGGTGGGGAGAGAGAGGGGGAGTGGGGAGAGAGTGTGGGAAGTGTGTGGGGATAGAGAAGGGGAGTGGGAAGAGAGAGGGGGAGGAGTGTGGGGATAGAGATTGCAGCCTTCACCATTTTTTGGTATGCCCTGTTTCAACGAATGCAATCAACCTGACGTGCACAAACGGAATATCAGGCTGAACAAGTTGTCCTAAATCATTAGGTGTAGCACGCCATACGCCAGAAGAAGAATACATAAATGTGTACAGGTACATGGACAGGACAGGTTTACAGGGATATGGGTCAAACACAGGCTGGATAGTACGAGTGTATGGGGCATGGGCATGGACAAGTCGGGCCAGAGGGCCTGTTTTCCATGCTGTATGACTCTATGTCTGAAGCCCCCTACCCCGCACCAGCTCCTGAGTCACCTACTGATCTGCACTGTCTTCCTCTTTCTTGTCACTCTGAACACGGGGGCACAGGTAGTTGCGATCCCGGCCATTGGGGAATAGTTCAGATGAACTAAATGTGCACGATCCCTCTCTATGAAACACGGTAAACCTGTGTGTGAAGTTTGCGCCAGGTAACAGCACCTACAAATTTAAAATGCTTTTAAACGGTGACCTGACAACTGTGTTGGATATTTAGTCACCACTAAACCCTCACCTTCAATCAGATGAATGAAACATCAACAGGTGTCCACATTTCTCAAACATACTGATTAGGAGGAAAACATCATAGAATTGCCTGACCAATACATTGGTCATTTTTAATAACAGGACCTGCTGCTCATTGAAGTGTTGATTTCACTTTCTACCAGTACCAACTTTACACTGCATGACGGGAGATATGCTCTCTTGAATGACTTTATAAACAACAACATCAATAGAGTCTGTGTGTGTGTGTGTGGCATCTTTCTCTGTACCACTGTGTGGACAGCCTAGGTGGTGAGTTGGTCACTTACACTCAGACCGACCTTGCTGTCTGATCCGTGGGTTTGAAGTCACATCTACCTGTCGGCTGGTCTGAAGTAGTTCATGACAAAATAAACTGCAGATTGAACAGAGCCACAGCTAGTGTTTAATGGCTGGAAATAATATTCCCACTGGACGAAGAATACGGCACCATTACTTAACTACGCCTTTCTCAGATCTGAAGCTACACTTTAATTTTCTGCATTACGTGTTTTTCTTTCTATTGCATCCCGGAGAGGGGCAATTAGTATTTCTAACCACTGTCAATTAAGATGAAAATAACAAGTTAATGCATCTTCACGTGCCGTGTTTACCAGCGAGGAGAGAGCAGCAAGATGGAGTTAGTGCTCATGACAGATGAGATTAATTATGGATACTGAACTTCAGTTAACCCTTTATAGTCAAACATTTGAAATAACACCTAGTTCCCAGTTCCGTCACACACTACTCAGATATATTTCACAAGTGGCAATACTGACAACATTTGCCTTGTGCTGAACCACTGTAGAAGATTGGACATGTTTGCAGGTTCCCTATCCATGTGCTGTACAAATAATGTTAAAAAGTGTGATTAACCGCATTGGTCTTTTTTTTTTTAATTTTTTTTTTTAAATATTTTTTTTATTGTAGAAACGTATAACCAAGCTTTGTCTCTTAAAATACATTCGAATCTGTTCTACGATCCCAGCACAGAGATCCATGGCCAAGTGAGAATATATTTTTATAAATTACTTTACTCTATAACTTTTTTCATACAAACAGTATTAAAAATTTATAATAGAATGTTTATATAATTTTTTCAATTAAAGATAGAAGATAGAAAAAGGAAATATAAAATAGAAAAGAAGGTAATGAAAAGATTTGAGGGAGATTTAAAGTATTACTATTTCTTAATCTTGTGCACACACACACCCCATCTCCTTGAAGAGATCAGTTATTGAGCCATAGAAACACAGACTTCTTTTCTATGAGTCTCAGCATCTTCAGCCCAAGCCAGTAAAATCACAATTAGCAGAGTTTGCTGCCTGCATTTATCACTTATAGCTATGAAGATTTAAACTGTATAAGTGCATGTTTAGCTCACTGTATATGTTTGAGGCTTACCTTTCCCATATTTCGGCTTATATTTGACTTAACATGTCCATGTCCCCATATTCCAACAAAATATAAATGATGATATCATATTTTCATGTTGTCGGTCTGTGTCAACTATAAAATAAGCCCGTGTCTAATGAAAGAAATGTTCCTTAAATTCCCCTATGTTTTGTTTTTCCATTTGTTATCCATCATTGACAAAAAAACGAAAATTATTGGCGTAAGAGCTTTTTAGTTAGTGACGTACATTAAATTAGCTTTATATAGTTACAATTTGGAGAGGTAAAATTTGGTAAATGCTGAATGGATTGAAATGCAGTTTGTGACTCCTAGGAAAGAGAAGCAGAGTGTGATGGTGGAAGGAAGGTTGCTTCGACTTTATTCGGGAGGCCTCGTGAATACTGTGCCTCAGTGTTCAGTGCTGGGCCCGTTACTGTTGTCTATCTTAAGTGAGGAATATCTTAACTGCATTGGATGAGATGAATGATTGAAAGCTGAGGAAGCAGAGTGTGATATGGTGGAAGGAAGTTGCTTCTCAGAAGTTTAGCAAGTTTGCAGATGATACAAAAGTGTGTGGTTTTGCAGATAGTGAAGATGGTTGTGATTAATTGCAGTAGGGTCTTGATCGATTGGCCAAGTGTACTGGGGAATGGTTGATGGAATTTTATGCAGAGAATTGTGAGGTAATGCATTTTGGGATGTCTAACATGGGGAGGATCTACAATGGTAGTGAATTTATAGGATGGAAATGAGAAATATCTTTAGTCAGAGGGTGGTGAATTTGTGGGATTCTTTTCCACAATAGAGGCCATGTTAGTAGATATTACTAAGGCAGAGATAGATAGATTCTTGATTAGTACAGGTACCCGAGATGTTATTGGGGAGAAGAAGGCAGGAGATTGGGGCAAGGAGGCGAGAGGATAGATCAGCATGATTGAATGGCGGATTAGACCTGATGGGCCGAATGGCCTAATTATACTGCTATCACTGATGACCTTATGACATACCCTTCCTGTACTCCATCCCGTTATTGGTCGTGATTCATCCCACCACAGTGTTGCCGTTTGCAGACTTGCAGATGGAATTAGAGCCACATTTGGCCTTGGTGTCATGTATAGGGAGTGTATTAGTGGACTGAGAACGCATCCTTGCGGGGCACCAGTGTTGATGATTATTGCGGATGAGATGCTGTCACCTATCTTCACCGATTGGAAGGGTCAGAAAGTTGCAGATCCAGTGGCAGAGGGTGGAGCTGATTCCAAGGTCCAGCAGCTTGGAGATCAGTTTGGATGGGATTATGGTGACAGAGCTATTACCGATAGATAGGAGTGTAACGTGGGATAATTCCTAACGTACCAATTCTTGCTGTTGGGGGAGTGCAGCGTAGGGTCACCAGGTTAATTCCCTGGATGGCGGGACTGACACATGATGAAAGAATGGGTCGTGACTGGGCTTATATTCACTGGAATTTAGACGGATGAGAGGGGATCTTACAGAAATATATAACATTAAGGGATTGGACAGGCTCGATGCAGGACAAATGTTCCCGATGTTGGGGGGTGTCGGAAACCAGGGGTACAGTTTAAGAATAAGGGCTAAGAATAAGGGTAAGGAATAAGATTAGGCTGGGCTATTTGGGACTAAGATGAGGAAAAATGTTTTCACACAGTGTTGTGAATCTGTGGAATTCACTGCCACAGAGGTCAATGGAGGCCAAGTCCCTGGATGTTTTCAAGAGAGAGTTAGATTTAGCTCTAAAGGTTAACGGAATCAAGGCATATGGGGAGAAAGCAGGAACGGGGTACTGATATTGGATGATCAGCCATGATCATATTGCATGGCGGTGCAGGCTGGAAGGGCCGAATGGCCTACTCCTGCACCTATTCCCTATGTTTCTATGCCAACTTGTTGTCTATGTATTCCAGAGATGGGTTTAGGGCCGGGAGGTGGTCACTGCTGGAGACCGGCTGCGTTGATGAGCAAACTGTAATGGATCAAGGCTGGCTGGGATACTGGAGTTAATATGCGCCAACACCAGTCTCTCAAAGCATTTCATGATGGTGGATGTCAGAGCCACTGCCCGATGCTTATTACGACATATACCTTACTTGTGAATGGTAGTTTAAATCATGCTCCTCGTGAACCTGTACACCTCAATAAGGTCACGCTTCATCCTCCCACTCTCCAAAGGAAAAGGCCCCAGATTATCCAACCTCTCCCCATATTAAGTCTGCCAGCCCAGCTAACATTCCTGGTGAATCTCGTTTTGTAGCCTGTCCAATACAATGGCATACTTCCTGTGGCTCGGTGACCAGAGTTGTGCACAGTACTCCAAGTGTGGTCTTACCAACGAGATGTACAGATGTATCACGATGCCACAACCTTTGTGCTCAGCCCGCTTGCCCATGAAGGCAAGTGTCTTCTTCACCACCCTGGCCACTTGTACGGAACCTTGCATAGAGTCACACAGCACGGAAATAGACCTTCGGCCAACGTGCCCATTTCTGACCAAGATGCCCCATCTATACCAGTCCCACCTGCCCGTGTTTGGCCCTTGTCCCTCTCACACTCTCCTGTTCGTATCCTTGTCCAAGTGTACTTCAACTGTTGATATGGTACTTGCCGTAACTACCTCCTACGGCAGCTCGTTCCATCTACCCACCACCCTCTGTCTGGTGGAGAAACCGGAGCACCCGGAGAAAACCCACACATCACGGGAAGAACATACAGACTCCACATGGACAGCACCCGAAGAGTGAATGGAACCGGGATCAATGTGTAGTAATGGTAAACTTCACCCTCAATAGAGATATCTATCTTTATTGGAAATAAATTTATGAACAATGTATTATGAACATGTGCACCGGGATTCTGTCTGATGCAAACATATCGAGTGACGTCCCTTAAAACTGTAACAGTAACCAGGAGATACAAGAACTACAGATGCTGGTTCACAATAAAGACACAGAGTGCTGGAGTATCTCAGTGCATCAGGCAGCATCTCTGGAGAACATGGATATGTGGGGTTTTGCTTGGGACCCTTCTTCAAACTGATTGCGTTGGGGGGGGGGGGGGTGAGAAAGGTGGAGAGAGGGGTCAGGACAAACCTTGGTGAGTGGGGGGTGGATACAGGTCAAGGGGGGTGTGGTTGATAAGCAGATGCTTAATGGTCAATGGGCATGGAGTCATACAGCATGGAAACAGGCCCTGCGACCCAACTTGCCCTCTCCAAACAACACGCTCCATCTACACTATGTCAACTGGCCCATGTCCTCTACACCTATCCCATCCATGTACCTGCACAGATATATTCTCATGTATTATGATAGTACCTGCCTCAACTACCTCCTCTGGCAGTTCGTTCCATATACAACAACACCCTTTGTGTAAATAGTCACTCCTCATGTTCCTATTAAATATTTCCCCCCTCACCTGATACCCGTCCCTGGTTCTTGATTCCCCTAATCTGGGCAATAGACTGTGTATTTACCTGATCTATTCCTGTCATGATGTCTACATCTCTATAAAGATCACTCCTCACTCCCTGCGCTCCAAGGAATAAAGTCCTTGTCTGCCCAATCTCCCTCTATAGCTCAGGCCCTCGTGTCCTGGCAACAGCCTCGTTAAACTTATCTGCACCATTTCCAGCTTGACAACATATTTCCCAGAACACGGTGACCAACACTGAACACAATACACTAACTGTGTTCTCATCAACGTCTTATACATCTGTAACATGACCTCCCAACTTCTACACAATACTCTGATCCAGGCCAATGAGCCAAATGCCCTTTTAATCACCCTATCTACCCATCATGCCACTTGCAAGGAACTATGTAACTGTACTCGTAGATCCCTCTGCTCCACAGCATTTCCCAGAGCCCGACCATTCACTGTGTAGGTGCTGCCCTTATTAAACTTCACAAAATGCAACACCTCACATTTCTCTGTATTAAACTCCATCAGACATTCCTCAGCCCACCTGCTCAACCGATCAAGATCTTGCTGCAATTTCTCACAAACATTTCCAGTATCTACAATACCTCCCAGTTTAGTGTCAGCTGCAAATTTGCTGCTCATGCCTTGTACGTTGTCACCACTAGTCACAGGCCTCCCGTCTGAAAAACAACCCTCCACCATCACCCTCTGCTTCCTTCCATGAAGCCAAGTTTCTATCCATTCAGCTCTCTCTCCTTGGACCCCTTGCAATCTTACCTTCCAGAGCAGCCTACCATGTGGATGCTTGTAAAATACCTTTGCTCAAATCCACATTTACAACGTCGACAGCTCTGTCATCATCAACGTTTTTGGTCACATCTTCAAGAAGCTCAATCAGGTTCGTGAGACACGATCTCCCACGTACAAATCTGTGCTGACTGTCCCCAATCAGCCCTTGTCCGTCTCAGTACATGTATATCTGATGTCACCTTCCTGTCGTCCAAACTGGTGCTCTATTGGGCAACACTCTCAACGACTCCATCATTTACTGGGCTCATGACACAGCAAAGCATCACCTGAGACTTGTCACAGTTCCTCAGCTGGCGTCTGGGAAACCTACAGAATCCCATCAGAATGAATGCACCTTTCCTATTTAATGCTCTGCCCATGTACCGAGCTACAGTGTCGAGCTTTGTTGTGCATGCTATATAATCAGATAAGGATATACTGAACATAAACTCAATCAAGGCAAACTGGAGTACAACAGATGGAGCAAAGTGCAAGATACAGAGTGTGGCATATATCTCCCAGCATTGTAACACACCAGTTCCAAAGACAAAGTCTGTGATAACATTGAACATCCATGTGTACAGGTACATGGACAGGACAGGTTTACAGGGATCTGGGTCAAACACAGGCTGGTAGTACGAGTGTATGGGGCATGGGCATGGACAAGTTGGGCCAGAGGGCCTGTTTCCATGCTGTATGACTCTATGTCTGAAGCCCCCACCCCCTGCACCAGCTCCTGAGTCACCTACTGATCTGCACTGTCTTCCTCTTTCTTGTCTCTTGAACACGGGGCACAGGTAGTGCGATCCCTTATCTCCGTGTCTCTAGAGTTCCTGCCTGTCCGGCTGAGTTACTCCAGCATTTTGTGTTTATCTGCGGTTTAAACCAGCATCTGCAGTTCCTTCCTACACACAGTGAGAATATAAGACCGGAGATACTTGTTTAACCTCCTGTCATAAGGTCATGTAGAATGGGAGTAGAATGGCCATTCGGCCCCTCAAGTCTAATCCACCATTCAAGCATGGCTGATCTATCTCACCCTCCTAACCCCATTCTCTTGGCTTCTCACCATACCTGTACTACCTGTACTATCTGACACCTGTACAAATCAGGAATCCATCTGTCTCTGCTTTAACATTATCCACTGACTTGGCCTCCACAGCCCTATGTGGCAAAGATTTCCACAGGTTCACCACCCTCTGACTGAAGAAATTCCTCAGCATCTCCTTCCTAACAGAACATCCTTTAATTCTGAGGCCATGACCTGTAGTCCTAGACTCTAGTGGAAACACCTTCTCCACACACACTCTATCAAAGCCTTTCCCTATTCCGTATGTTTCAATGAGGATTCTTCTAAACTCCACTGAGTACAGGCCCAGTGCCGACTGACGCTCATCATGGGTTAACGTGCTCATTCCTGGGGATATTCTTGTAAACCTCCTCTGGACCCTCTCCATAGCCAGCACATCCTTAGATACGGTACATAAAATAGCTCACAATATTCTGAATGTGGCCTTACCCGCACCTCATTGAGCCTCAACATCACATCCCTGTTTTTGCAGACATGTCCTCTTGAAATAAATACTAACATTGAGTTTGCTTTCTTTACTACCGATTCAACTTGCAGATTAACTTTTTGGGAATCCTGCACCAGCATTCCCAAGTGCCTTTGCATCTCTGATTTCTGGATTCTCTCCCCATTTATAAAATAGTCTATGCCTTTATTCCAACAACCAAAATGCATGACTACACACTTTGCTCCACTATATTCCATCTGCCACTTCATTGCCCACTTTCCCAACCTGCCACTCCCTCCCTCATCTCCCTTCCTACCTGTGTCTTTGCTAGTAATATGGACCATGAGCTCTGGCTGCTCACCTCCCCCTTTCACAATGTCCAGTAGAAGAGGAAGACACTAGAGCAATAGAGAACGCGAGCGGGGTAGAGAGAGAGAGAGAGTGAGATGTGGAGATACAGGGGAAGACAAGAGAGAGGGAGGGAGAGAGAGAGGGGGGGCGGAGGGGAAGAGAGAGGGCCGAGAGAAGGGGAAAAAAGGGGAGCGAATGAGAGGCATGGGAGAGGGAGGCAGATGAAGGGCAAGGGAGGCAGACGGAGTAGCTGGGGAGGGGAGGGAGGCAGAGGAAGGGCAAGGGAGGCAGAGGGAGGTAGCTGGGGAGGGGGGAGGGAGGCAGAGGAAGGGCAAGGGAGGCAGGGGGAGGTAGCTGGGGAGGGGAGGGAGGCAGAGGAAGGGCAAGGAGGCAGGGGGAGGTTGCTGGGGAGCAGAGGAAGGGTGGGAGAGGGGAGGGGGAGAGGGGAGAGAGGGTGACAGAGTCATCAAGTCATAGAGTGATACCGTGAGGAAACAGGCCCTTCGGCCCAAACTGGCCCACAACGGCCAACAATGTCCCAGCTACCCTAGTCCCACCTGCCTGCGCCTGGTCCATATCCCTCCAATCCTAACCTCTCCTTGTACCTGTCTAACTGTTTCTTGAACGGCGGGATAGTCCCAGCCTCAACTACCTCCTCTGGCAGCTTGTTCCATACATCCACCACCCTCTGTGTGGAAAAGTTACCCCTCGGATTCCTATTAAATGTTTTCCCCCGTCACCTTGAACCTGTGTGCGAAGGTCATTGATTCCCCCACTGAGTAAAATACTGGGCATCCAGAGGGGGACACGGAGGGGGTCGAGGAGGAGGAGGAGTTGGTGGAGAGAGAGGGACAGTGAGGGGGAGGGGAGGGGGTTGAGGAGGGGGGAGGAGGAGTTGGTGTAGGGAGGGGGAGGGGGTGATGGAGGGGCAGGGGAGAGGCAGGAGGAAGGCAATGAGAGAGAGGGTGAAGGGGAGGTTGATTGTGAGGGGTGGGGAGGGGGGCAAGAGTAGGGGGGAGGGTAGAGTGTATGGGATTGGGTGAGGGGAGAGGGAGGGGGTTGAGAGGGGGAGAGGGAGAGGTGAGGGTGGGAGTGAGGGAGGGGGCGAGGGAGGGTTGAGGGGGTGGGGGGGGGGCGAGGGAGGGTGTGAGTGAGGGAGGGGGCGAGGGAGGGGGGCGAGGGAGGGGGCGAGGGAGGGAGGTGTGGGGGAAGGGGAGGGGGAAGGGGTGGGGGAGGGGGAATGGGAGAGGGAGGGAGGAGAGAGGGAGGTGGAAAGGAAGGAGGGAGGTAAGGGGAGAGGGAGGGAAGGGGGGAGCAAGTGGTGAGGGAGGGGAGATGGGTAGTGGGAAGGGTGGGGAGGGGGAAGAGGGAGGGGGAGAGGGAGGGGGAGAGGGGAGGGGGAGGCGATCCCACCACAACCCAGCCCATTCCTAATATCTGAAATGAATATTATGTTAGAGCGTAAAACGTCATCAAACTCTTCACTACTGATGAAAAATGGATTAATAGTTTTTCCAAGAGGCAAGGAAGGGGAGACGGAGGGGGTGGGGTGGGGTGGGGAAGGGGGAGGCGGAGTGTGAGACGTGCAGGGGAGGGGGGGAAGGGGGAGTGGAATGATGTAGATTGGTGGATAGAGTGGAGCGAGTGCCAGAAGGATAGGTAGGCAGGGGAGGGGAGAAGGAGAGAGGCAGTGAAGGTGGGAGAAGGGGAGGAGAGGGAGAGAGGGTAGAGGAAAGGTGAGAGGTCAATGGAGATGGAGGGACGGAGGGGTAGTCAGTGTGAGGGTCAGAAGGAGGGGCGAGGGACGGGAGAGGGAGGGGGAGAGGGAGAGGAGGGGGAGAGGGAGGGGGAGAGGGAGGGGGAGCGGGAGGGAGAGGGCGGAGGAGAATGAGGGGGCAAGGGACGGGAGAGGGAGGGGGAGAGGGAGAGGAGGGGGGAGAGGGAGGGGAGAGGAAGGTGGGAGAGGTGGAGGGGAATGAGGGGGAGAGGTAGTGGGGAGAGGGAGGGGGGACTCAAACATGTTCCCCACTACCGATGTCGGGCTAACTGTCTATGATGCCCTGTTTTCTCTCTCCATCCTTTCGTAAACTGTGGCGTTACATTAGCTCCCCTCCAGTCCACGGGAACTGATCCAGAGTCTATAGAACATTGGACAATGATCACCAGTCATCCACGATTTCCAGGGCCACCTCCTTGAGTTCTCTGTGATGCAGGCCATGAGGCTCTGGGGATCTATCTGCCTTCAGTGTCAACAGTTTACCTAACTTTTCCTGACTAGAAAGATAGAAATAAAGAACCATAGAAAATAGGTACAGGAGTCGGCCATTCGGCCCTTTGTCAGAACGGCCATTCAATACTATCATGGCTGATCATCCAAAATCAGTTTGTTCCCCATATCCCTTGATTTCCTTAGCCCGAAGAGCTAAATCTAACTCAATCTTGAAAACACCCAGTGGTTTGACCTCCACTTTTTTCTGCGGCATATAATTCCACAGATTCACATCTCTCCGGGTTAAAAATGTCTTTACTCGCCTCAGTCAAAATTCTTAAACTGTGACCCCTGGTCCTGGACTCCCCCAACAGCGGGAACATATTTCCATCATGTACCCTGTAAAATCCACTGAATTGTATATGTTTCTATAAAATCCCCTCTTGTCCTTCAAAATTCCAGCAAATACAAGCCAGTCGACCTATTGGTCTCCTGGTGACTCAGCAGTTCAACTCCCCCTCCATTCCGAATTCTGTCCTGGGCCTCCTCCATGGCCAGAGTGAGCACCACCATAAATTGGAGGATTAGCACCTCATATTTCGCTTGGGCAGGTTGTACCCCAGCGGTATGAACATTTACCTCAAATTTCAGGCAGTCCTTTGTGTCTTCCCGCCCTTCCCAGCTCTCTCCCAGCTCTCTGGCTCATCCTCTTAAACATAGAAGCATAGTAATTAGGTGCAGGAGTAGGCCATTCGGCCCATCGAGCCTGCACCGCCATTCAATATGTTCATGGCTGATCATCCAACTCAGTATCCTGTACCTGCCTTCTCTCCATAGCCCCTGATCCCTTTTGCCACAAAGGCCACATCCAACTCCCTCTTCAATGTGGCCAACGAGCTGTCCTCAACTACCTTCTGTGGCAGAATATTCCACAGATTCACCACTCTCTGTGTGTGAAAAACGATTTGTCTCATCTCGGTCCTAAAATACTTCCCCTTATCCTTAAACTGTGACCCCTTGTCCTGGACTTCCCCAACATCGGGAACAATCTTACTGCATCTAGCCTGTCCAACCCCTTAAGAATTGCGTAAGTCCCTATGAGACCCCCCCTCAATCTTCTAAATTACAGCGAGTACAGGCCGAGTCTATCCAGTCTTTCTGCATATGGAAGTCCTGCCATCCCTGGTATCAGTCTGGTGAACCTTCTCTGTACTGCCTCTATGGCAAGAATGTATTCGCTCAGATTAGGAGACCAAAACTGTACGCAATACTCCAGGTGTAGCCTCACCAAGAACCTGTACAACTGCAGTAGAACCTCCCTGTTCTTGTTCTCAAATCCTGTTGCTATGAATGCCAACATACCATTCGCTTTCTTCACAGCCTGCTGCACCTGCATGCTTACTTTCAATGACTGGTGTACCATGACACCCAGGTCTCACTGCATCTCCCCTTTTCCTAATCGGTCACCATTGCATTAATAGTCTACTTTCGTGTTTTTGCCACCAAAGTGGATAACCTCACATTTATACACATTATACTGAATCTGCCATGCATTTGCCCGCTCACCCAGTCTATCTGTCATATTCCTTTCCTCTTCCTTTCTACTTCCCGCCCCGCAGCCCCAAACACATCAGTCGGAAGAAGGGTTTCGGCCAGAAACGTTGCCTACTTCCTTTGCTCCATATATGCTGCCTCACGCACTGAGTTTCTACAGCATTTTTCTCTACCTTTGGGTTATTACTGATGGACTGACACAATGCGGCGATACAGATGTAGTGACATACTGGGGCGCCTCAGTGATGGAGTGACACAACGTGTGGTAGCACTGATCGAGTGACACACTGTGCAGTAGTCATGATGGAGTGACACACTTCGGGGTAATACTGATGGTGTGACATACTATGGGGTCATACTGGGACGGACACACTATGGGGTAGTGCTGATGAAGTGATCAATTGTATGGCAGCACTGAAGGAGTGACACACTGTGTGGCAGTCGTGATGGAGTGACGAGCCTCGGCGTGGTACTGATGTAGTGACACTCTGTGGGATAGCACTGAAGGAGTGGTAACATATGATGTAGTTCTGATGGAGTTACACTGTGGGGTAGTCATGATGGGGTGACAAACGTCGGAGCGGTACTGATGGAGTGACACACTGTGGGGTAGCACTGACGTAGTGGTAGCATGTGAGGTAGTTCTGATGGAGTGACACACTGAGGGGTAGTACTGATAAAGTCACAATGACAGTGGGTTGGTGCTGATGGAGTGACACACTTTGGTGCAGTACTGATGGAGTGACACTCTGGGGAAGTACTTTTGGACTGGCACACGGGGTGGGGTAGTACTGATGGAGTAGTACACAGTGTGATAGTAAAAATAGAATTACACAGTGCGGATAGTATAATGGAGTGACACACTGAGTGGAGAATTGACGGAGGGACACACAATGGGGCAATACTGATTGAGTGACACACTATGGTGCATTACTGATGGAGTGACACATTGTGTGTGGTACACATGTAGTGTCGCGCTGCGGAGTAGTAATGATGAAGTTTAACACGTATTGTAGCACTGATGACACACTTTAGGATCGCCTTGATGTAGTAAAAAACCTCGGCGTGGCACTGATGGAGTGACATGTTGTGGGTAGTACTGATGAAGAGCGGGAGGGGGAGATGAAAGGGAGTGGGGGTGGAAAGGGAGAGGGGGTGGAAAGGAAGGGGGGGAGGGTAATGGAGGAGGAAGGGAGAGGGAGCATTGGTGGGGAAGGGGAGGGAAAGGGGGGGAGGGGGCAATTGCTTAGGGAGGGGAAGGGGTGGGGAGAGGAAGGAGGAGGGATGGGGAGTGGAAACGGGAAGGGGAGAGGAAGCGGGAGGGAGGGGAAAGGACGGGGGAGCGGGCGGGAATGGGAAGGGGAGAGGTAGGCGGAGGGTGTGTGGACAGGTTTGGGGAATGTGGATGGGGAGTTGAGAGAGGGAGACCTGGGAAAGGAAGGGGGGAGGACGAGGAGGGAGGTGAGGAGGGGGGGTTCTGGGAGAGGGAAGGGGAGAGGAAGGGGAAGGAGAGCGGTATCGAAAGAAAGCAAATGGTATGTTAGCATTCATAGCAAAAGGATTTGACTGTAGGAGCAGGGAAGTTCTACTGCAGTTGTACATGGCCTTGGTGAGATCACAGCTGGAGTATTGCGTACAGTTTTGGTCTCCTAATCTGAGGAAATACATTCTTGCCATAGAGGGAGTCCAGAGAAAGTTCATCAGACTGATTCCTATAATGGCAGGACTTTCGTATGAAGAAAGACTGGATAGAGTCGGCTTGTACTCACTACAATTTAGAAGATTGAGGGGGAATCTTATGGAAACATATACAATTCATAAGGGGTTGGACAGGTTAGGTGCAAGAAGATTGTTCCCGATGTTGGGGAAGTCCAGAACAAGGTGTCACAGTTAAGGGGGATGTCTTTTAGGACCGAGATGAGAAAAAAAATTTTCACACAGAGAGTGGTGAATCTGTGGAATTCTCTGCCACAGAAGGTAGTTGAGGACAGTTCATTGACTATACTTAAGAGGGAGTTAGATGTGGTCATAGTGGCTAAAGGGATCAGGGGGTATGGAGAGAAGGCAGGTACAGGATACTGAGTTGGATGATCAGCCATGATCATATTGAATGGTGGTGCAGGCTCGAAGGGCCGAATGGCCTGCTCCTGCACCTAATTTCTATGTTTCTATGTTTCTATGAAGGGAATCCAGGCATAGGTGTTTTTCCGGTGTAGATGTGATAGTGCGAGGTTATGCGTTGTGGAGACTGCGTCCTCTGTGGACCAGTGGCTTTGTAAGCGAACTGCAGTGGGTCCAGGTTGGCAGGCAGATAGTTTTTGATGTGCTGCATGAGAAGCCGCTCAGAACATTTCACTAATATGGGTGTGAGAGCCACTGGAGGAAAGTCATAGAGAGAGGCTGGGTTGGGCTTCTTCGGGACGGGAACGATGATGGCACTTTTGAGGCAGTTGGGCACTACTACTTGGCTGAGTGCGATGTTAAAAATATCTGCAAATATATATTTTAGTTGCTCTGCGCAGTCCTTTAAAACGCGTCCAGGGATGGTGTCCGGCCCTGCAGCTTTGCATGCATTGACGCTGGCAAAGGCCTTTTTAATTCCAGCTGTGGACAGCCTGAGTGACTGCTCGCTGGGTGATGGCAGGAGTGCTTGCATCAGGTTGGTATTTTTAGCCTCAAAACGTGCGTAAAACTCGTTTAGTTCCTCTGGTAGAGGGATCATTTGGGCATACCCGCAGTGGGGGGGGGGGGGGGGGCACCGAGAATACTTTAGTACTGTTCACCGAGAATACTTTAGTACTGTTCACTTCGCACCCAGATTTAATCTCGAAAGTTTCATCGTGTACAGAAATTAGTGATTATTATATTATCCAACCAAAATTGCGCTTAAAGCTTAAAGTCCCTTCAAAACCAACGCGAAAAAAATTCGCTCTGGGAAAAAGTGAACAGCGAGGAATTTAAAGGCTTAGCTAAAAAAGATTTCTTCAACCTGCAACCAGATAGAAGATCCGTAGAAGACAACTAGATGTGGCTGAAAAACTCTTTAAATAATATTGTTACAAATCATGTTCTTCAAAAACTAATCCAGGGCCGTATGCGTCGTCCTTGGTTTTCGGCAAAACTGAAATGTCTCTGCAGTAGGAAAGAGAAGTTTTAGATCCGTGCCAAAAAAGGGGGTACAAAATTGGACTGGGACAATTTTACTAGTGTGCGAAAGCAAGTCGATCGTACAATTAGGAGTGCTCATAGACAACATGTTTCCTCTATTCTTGGGGGAGAACAACCCAAGGCTTTTTGGAGATATGTGAAATCCAGACGGACAGACAACACTGGTGTCCAGATGCTAAAAGTGAACAACTGCCTAATCACTGAGGACCAGGCGAAAGCAGAAGCTCTTGCGAACCAATTCCAACACGATTTCATCTGGGAAGATGTGGAGTATTCATCATTTCCAGTCCTTCCGACCAGCCCATATGCTGATATGCCTGCTATTAAAATTGAGGTTGAAGGTGTCAATAAGTTATTGCTCAACATTAATACCACAAAAGCAATTGGACCAGATCAGATACAGAATTAAGCCCTCACGATCGCAGCCAAAGAACTGGCTCCAGTTTTACAGTTCATTTTTCAACAATCGCTTGACTCGGGCGATGTACTGCTGGATTGGAGGAAGGCCAACATCACTCCTCTCTTTAAGAAGGGTTCAGCCATCAACCCAGAGAATTATCGTCCTGTTTCACTAACAAGTACCTGCTGTAAATTGCTGGAGCATATCATTGATAGTAATCTGATGCGTCACGTGAGCAAACATAATATTCTTGCTGACAACCAACATGCATTTAGGAGGCATAGATCGTGCGAGTCTCAGCTTATCCTGACAACAAATGACCTGGCCAAGCACCTTGACAGTAACGTCATCATGGATTTAGTTGCACTGGACTTTTCTAAAGCATTTGATGTCATCCCACACCAGAGACTGCTTCGGAAGCTTGACTTCTATGGTACTCGTTCCAACCCGAAACGATGGATTTACAGTTTCCTTACAAAACGTCTTCAGCGCATGTGTGTAAACGGAAAGAGCTCCAATTGGCACCCAGTGTTGAGTGGGACACCCCAGGGCACAGTACTTGGCCCGCACCTGTTTTTGCTTGACATCAATAACATCCATGAAAAAGTCGCAAGCACGACCAGACAATTCGCTGATGATTGTTCGCTGTACCGTCCAATTAAGTCAGCTGATGATGAAGATGCTCTCCAAAAGGATCTCGATACTATGGTCGAGTGGTCACAACAATGGGGCATGCAGTTCAACCCTTCCAAATGTGAAACCGTGCGTGTCACCAGCAAGAGGAATCCGGGCGTCACATCTTACAACATACTTGGTGTCACCCTTGAAGATCCAAACACACCAGGTATCTTGGTATCAAATGATCTACGTTGATCTACGTTGGAATGGTCAGACTCATCATGTAACAGTGAACAGGTGTCCTAAACTTCCTGAGGCACAACTTCCATCATTGTTCAGCTTCTGTCAATATAGTTTCAATATAATTATGGAGAGAGTCAGAACTGGACCTAGGGTAGAGATTTTTGATTGGAGAAAGGCTAACTTTGAGGGAATGCGTAAGGATTTTAAAGGAGTGAATTGGGACACTTTGTTTCATGGGAAGGATGTAGAAGAGAAACGGAGGACATTTAAAGGGGAAATTGTAAGAGTACAGAATCTTTATGTCCCTGTTAGGTTGAAAGGAAATAGTAAAAATTGGAAAGAGCCATGGTTTTCAAGGGAAATTGGACACTTGTTTCGAAAAAAGAGAGATATCTACAATAATTATAGGAGGCATAGAGTAAATGAGGTGCTGGAGGAGTATAAAGAATGTAAAAAGAATCTTAAGAAAGAAATTAGGAAGGCTAAAAGAAGATATGAGGTTGCTTTGGCAAGAAAGGTGAAAGTAAAACTCAAAGGGTTTCTACAGCTATATTAATAGCAAAAGGATAACGAGGGATAAAATTGGACCATTAGAGAACCAGAATGGACAGCTATCTGCAGAGCCAAAAGAGATGGGGGAGATATTGAACAATTTCTTTTCTTCGGTATTCACCAAGGAGAAGGATATTGAACTCGGTGAGTTAAGGGGAAAGAGTAGAGTAGCTATGGAAACTATGAGATTCAAAGAGGAGGAAGTACTGACACTTTTGAAAAATATAAAAGTGGATAAGTCTCCAGGTCCTGACAGGATATTCCCTAGGACATTGAGGGAAGTTAGTGTAGAAATAGCAGGAGCTATGACAGAAATATTTCAAATGTCATTAGAAACGGCAATAGTGCCAGGATTGGCGTACTGCGCATGTTGTTCCATTGTTTAAAAAGGGTTCAAAGAATAAACCTAGCAATTATAGACCTATTAGTTTGATATCAGTGGTGGGCAAATTAATGGAAAGGATACTTAGAGATAATATATATAAGCATCTGGATAAACAGGGTCTGATCAGGAACAGTCAACATGGATTTGTGCCTGGAAGGTCATGTTTGACAAACCTTCTTGAATTTTTTGAAGCGGTAACTAGGGAAATTGATGAGGGTAAAGCAGTGGATGTTGTCTATATGGATTTCAGTAAGGCCTTTCACAAGGTTCCCCACGGAAGGTTGGTTAAGAAGGTTCAATCTTTGGGTGTTAATGGCGGAGTAGCAAGATGGATTCAACAGTGGCTGAATGGGAGATGTCAGAGAGTAATGGTGGATGGCTGTTTGTCAGGTTGGAAGCCGGTGACCAGTGGGGTGCCTCAGGGATCTGTGTTGGGTCCACTGTTGTTTGTCATGTACATCAATGATCTGGATGATGGGGGTGGAAATTGGTTAAGTAAGTATGCAGATGATACTAAGATAGGTGGTGTTGTGGATAATGAAGTAGATTTTAAAAGTCTACAGAGAGATTTGGGCCATTTGGAAAAGTGGGCTGAAAGATGGCAGATGGAGTTTAATGCTGATAAGTGTGAAGTGCTACATCTTGGCAGGACAAATCAAAATAGGATGTACATGGTAAATGGTAGGGAATTGAGAAATGCTGTGGAACAGAGGGATCTAGGAATAACTGTGCATAGTTCCCTGAAGGTGGAATCGCATGTAGATAGGGTGGTAAAGAAAGCCTTTGGTGTGCTGGCCTTTATAAATCAGAGCATTGAATATAGGAGTAGGGAAGTAATGTTAAAATTGTACAAGGCATTGGTAAGGCCAATTCTGGAGTATGGTGTACAATTTTGGTCGCCTAGTTATAGGAAGGATGTCAACAAAATAGAGAGAGTACAGAGGAGATTTACTAGAATGTTGCCAGGGTTCCAGCAACTATGTTACAGAGAAAGGTTGAACAAGTTAGGTCTTTATTCTTTGGAGCGCAGAAGGTTAAGGGGGGACTTGATTGAGGTCTTTAAAATGGTGAAAGGGATAGACAGAGTTGACGTGGATACGTTTTTCCCATTGAGGGTAGGGAAGGTTCAAACAAGAGGGCATGACATGAGAATTAAGGGACAGAGGTTTCGGGGTAACGTGAGGGGGAACTTCTTTACTCAGAGGGTGGTGGCTGTGTGGAATCAGCTTCCAGCAGAAGTGGTGGAGGCAGGATCGATTTTAACATTTAAGAGTAAAGTGGATAGGTATACGGACGTGAAGGGAATGGAGGGGTATGGTCTGAGTGCAGGTAGATGGGACTAGGGGAAAACAAATGGTCAGCACGGACTGGAAGGGCCGAGAGGGCCTGTTTCCGTGCTGTAATTGTTATATGGTTATATGGTTATATGGTCAATGAGAAGCTGTATTTCACCCTAGTTAGACCTCATCCGGACTCCGCAGTTGCAGCTTGGGACCCATACACAGATACAAACATTTCATCCATCGAACGTGTCTAAAGACAGGCCGCTCGATTTGTTACTAACGCCTACGAGAGAGAAGCAAGTGTCACCAAACTTCTGAATTCTCTGGGGTGGAACACTCTCCAAGACAGACGTGAAGCTTACCGTTTAACCTGTTTTCACAAAATGTTAAATGATCAGCTAGACATAGATCACAAGACCAACACCCACCCCAAACCAATTAGGAGCAGACGAGGGCATTCGATCCAATTTGTAGTCCCAGCCACAAAGACAGATGTGTACAGCAATTCTTTCTTCCCACGCGCTATTAAAGCTTGGAATAATCTCCACCAAACCACGGTTGCCCAGCCGGATGCAACTAAATTTAAAGTGGCACTTTCTTTCCAATTACACTCTCTGGCTAAACCCCTCTCTTCACCACCTCCAGTTTAAATTCCATTTGGAATACTTTGGAGGACCAAGTAACCCAGAACCAAGAATAAGAAGCCTGACTCTCAGTCTGAAGAAGGGTATCGACCCGAAATTTCACCGATTTCTTTTACCCCGAGATGCTGCCTAACCCCGCTGAGTAACTCCAGCATTATGTGTCTCGCATCGGTTTAATGCAACATCTGCAGTTTCTTCCAATATAAAAACAAACATTTGCTAATCTGCTTCTCTGCATCGAACCCCCAACTATCCGCCTTTGTTCCCGTTCAAACTCTTACCACAAACAAACTAATTTCCGCTTTATTTGTCTGACCAACAGTTGAGATTCCGAGCAGTGTTCCAGGGACAGTGACGGGGGATTCCGGCTACTCCTGTACTCCGAGACTCAGACCCTCAACACAACAAGGACCCATCAGCCGAGGCAACAGAACCATCGCCCAATCGCCAGTAAACATTGTGACTTTGTAATTAAAACCGTCAGGAAAATCGCAGTGAGCTCCATACAAGATGAAACGAGCGATTGAGCGGATCAACATTGTCACCTGCTAGTCCGAGTCCCAGACGTTGGACACAGAAGGGAGAACAAAGGGATTCAGTCCTCTGGGAGTTCTGGAGAAACAGCGATACAACGGATGCATGTGTATCCAGTGGGGCATCTCCACAAACGATCACTGCCCATACACTGGGCAATGAAGTCGCGGACATATTGTCACCGCTCCGGACTGTGAATCAGTCTGCCGCAGTTTCAGTGGCAATCGCTGCTTTGGGCGGGACTTGCAGCAGCATTTAAAGAACACCGCAGCCTGATTTTCACACAAAGGAAACCTGCAGCGACCCTCCCAGTAACCTGTCGCCGTCCCCGTCTCTCTTGGCAACCGCTGCCTCAGCCAGAGGGTTGGGGGCAGACAACCAGTTAAACAGATGCAGAACAAAGGAAGCAGGGAACAGAACTTCAGACGCTGATTAATACACACAAGGACACTGATCCAATGAAAATGATACGTATAATCCGCAAACCGAAACCATGGGTGAACCGTGATCCACTCCCAGCTGAATCTCAAGTATGAAGACGTGGCTCAACACGAAACGCCACCTACTCCTTCGTTCCATGGATGCTGCCTCACCCGCTGAGTTTCTCCAGTATGTCTACCCACAAGCTTACTTTTGTTCACTTTAGAGATACAGCCAGGAAACAGGCCCTTCGGCCCACCGTGTCCGCGCTGACCAGCGATCCCCGTAAACTAACTGTATCCTACACACACCAGTGTGAATTTACCATTCTATTAAGATAATTAATCAACAAACTTGTGCTGTGCGTCTTTGGAGTGTGAGATGAAATCGGAGCAGCCGGATAAAATGCACGCAGGTCACGGGGAGAACGTATGAGCTGCTAACAGAATTCACCCGAACTCAGGATCGAACCTGGTGTGTGGCGCTGCAAGGTAACAACACTACCGCTGCGCCACCCACCGTGCCGTCTAAATCTGCAGCCTTCACCACAGACCATGCCGTGCGGCACAGGGAATCGATCTATGACTGTCGCAGATACATTAAGAATGCCAAGAGGGATTCCGGACCAAGCTGGAGACCAGAGGCAATTAGACGGATACCCACAGATTATGGCAATGCTTGCATGCTGGAACGGGCTACAAAGTGAAGGCGGGCAACATCGATGGCAACAAGTCCCTCCCTGAGGAGCTGAATGCATTCTCCGCCCGCTTTGAACAGAATGGCTGGAGGAATATTTCCCGCTCCATCAGTCTCGGGTTCACCTGTACCAACGGTTACTGTGGCAGGCCATCCTGAGGGTGTATCTGTGGAGAGGTACTGGCTCGGATGCAGTCCCTTGACTCCTGTACACTCAGGACTGTGCGGCCAAATGCTGCTAGAACCACATCTACAAGTCTGCAGGTAACAACTCTGTGGTGGGCGGATCATGAACTCTGACGAGACGGAGCACAACAGGAAGATGGAAAGCAGAGCAACATGGTTGGTATCAGGAGAGCACCCCCTCGCTCAAAGCCAGCAACACGAAGGAGCTAGTTACTGTCTTCCGGAATCTAGGTGGGTACCCTGCCACAATCGGCACGTATGGGGCCAAAGTGGAAATTGTTGAGAACTTGAAATTCCATTGCAGTAATATTACCAAAGATCTCTCGGACACCGACCACATTGAAGCATCGGCCACAAAAGCACATCACACGGATTCTGAGGAAATTCGGCTTGTCACCAATGATTCATACACACTTCAGGCGTCGGTGCTGGGGCCCATTGTTGTTTGCCATCTATATCAAGGATTTGGATGAGAACATGTACATCATTAATATGTTTGCCGATGTCGCCATGGTTGGTATTATTGTCGATAGCGAAGATGGTTGTTAAGAATGACAGCAGTACCTTGAGCAGTTGAGCAGATGGGCTGAGGAGTTGTGTTGGAGTTTAATGCTGATAATTGTTAAGTTTTGCATTTTGGGAAGTCAAACCAGCGCAGGACTTACGTGGTGGATTGTAGGAGTCAGGGCAGTGTGTAGTGAGGAGGGATCCAACATTGCAGCTACATACTGTAGCTCCTTGAACATGGCGTCACATGTAGTCAAGAAGGCGTTTGGCAATGCGCCATCATCAATCAGACTACTGAATATATATGTTGGGAGGTCATATTATATGTGTACAAGGCATTGACGAGGCCTCACAGAGTGTTGAGTCCAGTTTTGGTCATCCTGTTGGTGGAAATATAGTGTTAAGCTGGAAGGGGGTACATAAGGTATTTACTGGGATGTCGCCAGGACTTGAGTGGCTGAGCGAAAGGGAGACGTTTACGAGGTTAGGTATTTATTTATTGGACACAGGAGGACGTGTATACACGACCATGAGAGGAAAATATAGGGTAAATACACAAACTTTGAACCAGAGTAGGGGAATCGAGAACAATGGGACATGGTTCAAGGCGCGGGTTGAGAGATGAAATAGGAAAACCAGCGGCAAATTGTTTAAACAAAGCATGGCAGGTATGTGGATTGAGCTGTCGGAGGGGGGGGGGGGGGGGGTGAGGCAGGTGCTATCGCACTGTATAAGAAACGTTCAAACAGGTACATAAACAGGTTAGGTTTAGAAGGATAATTGCCTAATCTGGTCTGGGCCTAGCGTCGATGATACATCCTATCCCCTCTCCGCGCCTTCCCTTTGCACTTGTCCAACAATTAATTTGATGTTAGCCACTGTTAATCACCTTCTCTTATCCATCAACATCGTTTCGAATCTTCATCGTCTCCTGTCTCCATCATATTACGAACATTACCGCTCTGGACATGGTTGTTACTCACCGCAGATCATTAGGTTTGGTTAGTTTAGGTAAGGTCTATTACTGTTATGGGCACTGGGGTACAGTGGAAATCTTTGTTTTGCATGTTATTCAACATGTTCAGATACATCATCTGTAGATGCAAGCAGTTCAAACTTGTACAATAGATAGAGCAAAGATGAAGATACAGAATGTAGACTATAGTTCATGATATAGAATATCATGTTGAATATCGTTCTTTATTTTCATCAAAACACTGATTTATCCGTAAATTTGTAAGAATGAACAACATCTGCGCAAAGTGCATTACGTAATTCCGGTCTTTCTTTGTCATAAGAAACGTACACTCACAGTTGTAGAATTGGAGCATTTTGTAAAAACACAAAAGATTCATTCAAGCACTGGAAGATGTTCCTATTCAACTGTTTTGAAGTGAGCAGCAAGAGCGACAGATGATGCAATACTTATCTCATCTTTGAGACCTCCCACTGGCTTGGTGGAGTTGTAAATAATTAAAATGCGAGGCACATTAGGTTTCAGGACAGGTTCAGGATTAGGATTATTATTGTGAAATATACTGAGGTACAGAGAAAAAAACCGTGTTTGCATGTAATCCAGGCAGAACAGACATTCCGTGCATAGGTACAATCATTTCGAACTCACGTATAACAGATAGAGGAAAGGAGAGTTCAAATCAATTCAATTCAATTCAATCTTTAATTGTCATTTTGCAGTGTACAGTACAGAGACAACAAAATGCAGTTAGCATCTCACCCAGAAGAGCGAACTTAGAATAATGAACAGTAACATGTATATATGTGTACACACAGTATCAGTAGTGCAATTTTACTGGGGAAGGAGTGTCCGTGGGGAGGTGGGGGGGGGGGGGGGGGGGGGGGGAGATGACTGGCAATCACCGAGGTGCAGAGTTAAGTATTGTAAAAGCCACAGGGAAGAAGCTGTTCCTGAACCTGCTGGTCCAGCAACGGAGGAACAAGTAGCGCCTTCCGGATGGGAGGAGGGTAAACAGTCTGTGGCTGGGGTGAGAGCAGTCCTTGACGATGCTGCGCACCCTTCGCAGACATCGCTTGCTATGGACAGCCCCAATGGAGGGGAGTGAGGAACCGGTGATTCAGAGAGCAGAAACGGGAGGAGATTCAGTGAGCAGAATACAGTTTCAGCAATGTAGCGTATCAGCTCCAGAGAAAAGTCCAATGTCATTAATTGGGAAATGGGAAATAAACAGCATTAGAGCTGATCTAATGACCTTTAAGAAGTATGATTATGGACGAGAAAAAGCTTCTGGCCGTGCTCGCTTTCCTGCGTGTGTACTTTCTGCCGACTGGAGCAGGCAGAAGGTAATGTTCAGGGTGAAACGGGTCATTGGTTGCATTGGCTGCTTTTCCGAGGCAGAGTAAAGTGATTGTATCAGTGGTGAGAGGCCTGGTCTGTGTGACGGACACGGCTACATCTACAAATCTCCCCATTTGCTTGTGTTCCTAACTTTACATTATGCTTTCTATGCTGCATCTACAGAGGTTTGGATCAGTCACTGGATACATGACGAGATATCGCTGACTCCTCAGAATATACAGACGTTAGTCTGCCTTCTGGATTGTTGCATCTATGTGGGTGATCCACGACTGACCTTTAATAGTATTAACACCAAGGGGACGCTGGCATCTATTTCCACTTCCGCACCGTTGATGCTGATTGGTCATGTCCTGCACCATGTTTCCTGAAGTCAATAACTAGCTCCTTCGTCTTGCTGACATTGAGGGGAAGATTATTATACGGGCACCAAATGTCTTAGTTTTCTATCATCCTCCAATACTCAATATTGCAATTATTCCTGATTTGAACTACCACAGTAGGTTTGTGCGTAAACCTGTAGATATGATTAGAGCCAAATGTATCCGTACAGTCGAGAGTGTAAAGATAGAATATTAGGGGACTGAGAATGCATCCGTGCAGGGCATCGATGTCGAGATTTATTATGACGGAGATGCTGTCCCCTATCCTCACTGACTGAGTTCCGTAGACATTGGAGCCTAGGAAGCAGTGACAGAGGGAGAGCAGATTCTGAGATCCCGCGGTTTGCGGATAACAGCCACCCCTTCCCCAGCTGACACAGGTGCACACCGTCATACGCACAATGCCAAACCCAAGTCTGTTTGGAATTCAATATCATAATTACAAACTGTTCTTGGTATAAAATGTTCATTTCCAACCAGGTCACATCAGTGTTCATTTCCCTGTTTGGCACAGATATGTTGGCCCCAACCATGTTTGTATTTCACAAATTGTCATCCTCATTTTGTGGGGTAGATAATACTGTATATTCAAATATATCTGCGCGAATATATTACATCTGACCTCATGTCACTCCAAGGTGAATTCTTATTCTGAACGATGATCATAACGTAATAATCCATATGCGGGATGCAATTCTCTCAAATCTATCTTGCAAAGGCGTTGCATAAGGCTCGATGTCGGGGTCTATACGTTCAGAAAAGAATGCTATTTATTTTTATTCAAACAACTAGGTTTGAAGGAAATTGCATTTGCTACAGTTTTTCTTTACATTACAAAAAAACCGAAGACCCACACTTAACACAGTTTACACAAACATCCACCACCGTGAGTCTCCAACACCTCCTCACTGTGATGGAAGGCAAAGTCTTATATCTTCCCTTTGTTCATCACCCGCGGTCCAACAGTCCAACTGCAGAGACTTGGCGAATTCGTGCTCCAATGTTAAAACCCTCGCCAGACGATGGTAAGTCCTGTTGCCATTAAGCCGCACCGGGCGATGTTAGGCCCCGCTCCGTGTCCTTTAAACCCCGCGGTTCAAGCAGTCCAACCCGCGGTCCAGTAGTCCAACTGCAGCGTCTCGGTGAACTGGGGCTCCGATGCTAGAGTCCCCGGCAGACGATGGTAAGTCCCATGGACGCTAACCCGCACCAAGACGGGCGATGTTAGCCCTGGCTCCGTGTACTTTAAACGCCGCGATTTCAACGGGAGAAGTTGCCGTTGTGGGAGCTCCGAAAAGCCGTCTCCCCCCAGGGACCTGGAGCTCCCGATTTTCCTGTCCACCAGGCCTGCGTCCGGAGCCTCCGAAGCTCCGAAGTCGGGTCGCAGCCGCGCGCCACCACAGCTCTGCCCGCTCTGAAGACGGCCAGCTCCACCATGACAAGTCCACAGGCTCCGCGACAGCAGCCCTCCAGTTGGTCCCGGCCGGAGGCCGCCACCGGCTCCACGATGTTAGGTCCAACCACACCAGAGACCCGCCAGCGAAAAAGTCGGGTCCCCGTGCAGGGAAAAGACTAACGGTTTTCCCCACATCCCCCCTCCACCCCCCTCCACCCCCCACATATGCACAGCAAGAAATAAAAAAAAACAAAGCTCAAGACATACATTTAACAAGGCAACAATTTTAAAAAAGACGGACAACTGTAGTCGAGCCACTGCCTTTAGGCGCCGCCACACCAGGGTGGACATTCGTCGTCCCCATCATATTACGAATAGACCCGGTCTGATCACAGTTATTACTTATGTCCAATCATTAGATTTGCCTTGGTCGGCAACATTTATTATTATTACATGCCGAGGTGCAGTGAAACGCGCGGTTTTCCATGCTATCCACTCAGATCAGATCTGGCACACATGAACACAATCAATTCAAACTCGTGCTTTGGATGAAGCAACGATCAAGTTCACGTTCGCGTTTATTGTCACATGCACCAGTTGAGGTACAGTGATAGTTGAGTTACCATACAGCAAAGCAACAATTAGCACTGTCACTTAAAATAAAATTTAACACACACATCCACCACAATGGAATCAACATTCCTCACTGTGCTGGAAAGCAGTACAGTTCGGTCATCTTCCTCCTGTGTACACCCGTTTTCGGAGTCTGAACCCTTTGCAGTTCGCCGCTGCCGACGGTCTGATGTCCAAGCCCTTGCATCGGGATTATCAACACTCCAGCGTCGGGACAAATCGGAACACTACGCAGCATGGAGCTCCCGAGTCGGCCTCTTCTTACCGGAGACCACGGCTTCGCTATGCTAAAGTCCACAGGCGCCGCGGTCGTAGCATTTTCGCAGGCGATCCTCGGCAAAGGATCGCACACTCCTTGCTCGCGGCGGTGTGCTCCGGGCCGGACTCCAGCAAAGGCGCCACCGCTCCACGTTGTTATGCCGCAGGGGGTAGGGCGATGCGACATGGAGAAAAATCGCATCTCCGTCAAGTTGAGTGACTGAAATAAGTTTTCATGATACAGAAGGTCATAGCAATATTGTTATTATTTCCATCAAATCCTGAATGTAATTGTAAATATGAACATGTGTGCACAAAACCATGAGAATAATAGGTCTCGGAGACCCCCTGCCCAGAATAGGCGTGTCGAAAGCCATAGTATATAGATTTAAGGTAAGGGAAAATATTTAACAGGAACATGATGGATAAAACATAAAAAAAAAAATAAGGGGGAATGAGTCCATACAACCAGCGGCCAGAGTAGACAGCTGAGGCACGTACCATCGCTACGTTTGAAATATTTGTATAGGTACATTAATATGGCAGGTTTAGAGTAACACGAGCCAAACGCAGGCCTGGGGGACTCGTGTAGATGGGACATGATTGTGGATGCGGGTAAATGGAACGAAAAGCCAGTTTTCAGACTGTATTATTCTATGACATCATGCCACTATTTTATCAGCCAGCATTGCGTCATCCCGTTCTCCTTGGGAATGCCCATTGTATTTGGGGAATTCGACTTCTGGAAAAACACAAAGCGAGCAATCTGTGCAAAGTATATTCATTAACCGTGCCGAGATGCATAACGATGGACGATGACATCCTTCTACAAGCCCTGAGACATCCAGCTGGGGTTGCGTTGTTGTAAATGGCTATGATCCGCGGTGCAGTAGGTTTTAGATTTAGGTTCAGGTTTATTATTTTTCCCAGTATCCTCCTGAAGTAACGGTGTTGGTGTGACTTCTTGAGTGTCGCATGGAAGTGATTTCTACCCAACATATTGTTGATAATAAGATTAACGCCAGGCGCATGACCTCTCAACACCTTTCATTTCCGTTCCATCGATGCAGATTAGGGCATCAACTCCACCACTTTTCCCCAAGTCAATAGCCAGCTCCTTCGCCTTGCTGTCATTGACGGAGATTTTAAAGTCCTGACACCATGTCACTAAGTGCTCTATCTCCTTCTTGTATCGTTAATGTCCGTAATACCGTCATGCCTTCCGCTGTGCTTCCATAATTTAATTACTACCCCTTTCGTCTTGATGACGTTGAGCGGTCAGTTATTTTTCTGGCGCAATGTCAGTAAGTTCACCATCTTTTTCCTGAACTCCGTCTCCTCATAGTTCCTGGTCCGGCCCATCACAATGGTGTCGTCAGCAAACCTGTGGACAGAATGTGTAAAGAGAGTATCCTAGGCGACAAATAAATCATCCTTGCAGGGCGCAGGTGTTATAGAAACATAGAAAATAGGTGCAGCAGTAGGCCATTCGACGCTTCGAGCCTGCACTGCCATTCAGTATGATCATGGCTGATCATCCAACTCAGTAACCTGTACCAGCCGCCTCTCCATACCTCCTGAGCCCTTTAGCCACAAGGGCCACATCTAACTCTCTCTTAAATATAGCCAATGAGCTGGCCTCAACTACCTTCAGTGGCAGATAATTCCAGAGATTCACCACTGTCTGTGCGAAAAATGTTTTCCTCATCTCGGTCCTAAAGGAATTCCCCCTTATCCTTAAACTGTGACCCCTTCTTCTGGACCTCCCCAACATCGGGAACAATCTTCCTGCGTCTAGCCTGTTCTACCCCTTAAGAATTTTGTAAGTTTCTATAAGATCCCCGCTCAATCTTCTAAATTCTAGTGAGTACAAGCCGAATTTGAATGTCCTGACATCCCAGGAATCGGTCTGGTGAACCTTTCCTGTACCCCCTCTATGGCAAGAATGTACTTTATCAGATTTGGAGACGGAAACTGTGCGCAATACTCCAGGTGTGGTCTCACCAAAACCATGTACAACTGGAGTAGAACCTCCCTGCTCCTATCCTGAAATCATTTTGCTACGAATGAATGCTAACATACCAGTTGAGAGTTATTATGGAGGAGATGTTGTCATCTATCGTCTCTGACTGAGGTCCGTGGGCCATATAAACGATGAAGCAGTGGCAGAGGGCAGAGCACATTCCTGTTTCCTGGTGTTCGGAGATAACATCCAGCTTCCCCCCCCCCCCCCCCCCCCCCCCCCCCCCACCCCCAACCCCGACTGTGGACACAGCTACACACGGCCTCACACACAATGCCAAGCTCAAGCCTGTTCAGATATTTAATATCATAATTATCCATCTTATCCTGGTCTCAGGTTATGTTCCATACCCAGTCACATTGGTCTTCAGTTCCATAATGGCCACATGAAGCTTCGCTCCAACCCTGTTTGTATTTAATAAATGGGCACCACTGTTTTCTGGGGTAGAGGTTACTCGAGATTCAGATATATTCGAGAGAGTAAATTACATCACATCTCAGCCAATCCAAAGTGAATAAATATATTGATCCTCAGATCCTAACGTAACCATCCATAGGCCCGTTGTTTAATGCTCTGAAGCTCTATCCTTTCTGGGCCTCGAAAACTCCCACATATCGCCGTCAATTACTCACTTGTTATTCTCACCAACTGCACAGAGTAGAGGCTCTGGTCAATTATTGCTCGTTTCACAGCCACTTGATGCGAGGGATACATCTCCAATTCTGTCTCTACACCGCTTCAAAGGTAATCATCACCTTCTATAAAAGAAAGAGGGCTAAGGCATAATACTCTATGGTCCAAGTGCTACAAAATACGATTCAGTTATTGGATAGCATTAACACGGCAGGACTGCCCTATTCTTTCCTTGTGTGACCGAACTGCGCGGAGAGGTGAGGAATTTATTCTCTGGAGCGAAGGAGACCGAGGGGTGATAATACGAAGGTGTATAAAATCATGAGAGGAATAGATAGGCTGAATACAGAGCATTTTCCACATGATTGAGAATCAAAAGGCAGATCTCATAGGTTTCATGTGAGAGCAGCAAGATTTACAAGGAACCTGAAGGGAAGACTTGACAGAAATAGTGAGTGCTGGGTACATACGATACGATACGATATTACTTTATTGTCAGAACAAAGTCTGAAATTAGTTTTGCATTGCAGCAGCTCCATTTACAGCATCACATAAACTATAAAAGAGACTTGAAAAGTTATGCATTAACACATCAAGACAGGACCCAAAAATACATACATTCAACGCAACATTAGAATAATAGAAGTCAAAATTTAAGGCCCATCAGCGTGCATTTAATCCAGGATTATACGTCGTACGATTAATTCGAGGATTGACTGGTGCACAAAAGAGTGCGTCAGTATAACCTTATTAAATTTTGGAACAATATATCTCCGGTTTCTTGGTAACGAATTGTACTCACTGTTCAGAACGTGGTTGGGGTCAGAAGAAATATTTTTGGTATGTTTTTATGGTAGGCTGATTTATACAATTTCTGAAATGGTTGACCTACAATCTTTGAGCAAGTTTCAATTGTTGGGGCAGCTTTGACCTTGCAGTAGCAGACCATGCAATCCCACAGTATTGCAAAACACCCATTATCACAGCGGTAAAACAATGATTTATCTACTTGCTCCGAAAGATCTCAGTCGGCGGAGAAACCAGATTCTTTATTTTGTCTTATTGCAAATCTTATCAGCGTGGTCATTCCATGATAACTGATGATCTATCGTTACCACCAAGTATTTAAATGAAATTACTGCTTGATTTTTTTCATAGTGGATAACAAGAGAAACATTATGAGAGTCAGGTGGTGAACCAAATACAATCTCTTCTGTTTTCTATGTGTTCATCTCAAGGGCATTATTATCAGTCCATATGGTTGGAACATTGATAAGCTCATTCACAACTGACATCACATATTTTTTTTCTGCCTGGACGGAAGTTATCTGAGTCTTATGACTATACTATGTTTTCCTCCTGTATTGCAAATGCACGGTAATTAATACGGTCCACGATAACCATATAACCATATAACAATTACAGCACGGAAACAGGCCCTCTCGGCCCTTCCAGTCCGTGCCGACCATTTGTTTTCCCCTAGTCCCATCTAACTGCACTCAGACCATACCCCTCCATTCCCTTCACGTCCATATACCTATCCACTTTACTCTTAAATGTTAAAATCGATCCTGCCTCCACCACTTCTGCTGGAAGCTCATTCCACACAGCCACCACCCTCTGAGTAAAGAAGTTCCCCCTCACGTTACCCCGAAACCTCTGTCCCTTAATTCTCATGTCATAAGGTATCAGATGTTTTACTGAGTTCTTCCTCCTGTGCCCATTTCACACCTTGTCTTCGCATTTGTTCTCCCCATTCAACACCTTATCTTGTACATCAATACTGTTAGTGTTACATGGACCATCTTAGTAGCCATCATGATACGAGTACCCTTCTCTTATCATAGTTGGTACTTATGTCAGATCATTAGGATAGCTGAGGTTCGGCTTGGTTATTATTGCCAGATATTTCGAGGTACAGTGAAAAGCGTGGCATTGCACGCTATCCATTCAGTTCAGATATGCCATAGGTGGACAAAAGTGCTGGAGAAACTCAGCGGGAGCGATGGAAATAGGTAACGTTTCGGGCAGAAACCCTTCTTCGGACTGATGTAGGGTGGGGGTGGGGGTGTGTGGCGAGGAGAAGAAATCAGAAAGAAGGGGGGGGGGCGCCAGAGGACTGAGGGAGAGCTGAGAAGGGGAGGAGACAGCACGGGCTACCGGAAATTGGAGAAGTCAATGTTCATGCCGCTAGGGTACAAACTGCCCAAGCGGGATATGAGGTGCTGCCCCTCCAATTTCCGGTGGTCCACACTCTGGCCGTGGAGGAGGCCCAGGACAGAAAGGTCGGATTCGGAATGGGAGGGGGAGTTGAAGTGCTGAGCCACAGTGAGATCAGGTTGGTTAATGTGGACCAAGCGGAGGTGTTCGGCGAAATGATCGCCAAGCCTACGCTTATTCTCACCGATGTAGATCAGCTGGCACATGGAGCAGCTGATGCAATAGATGAGGTTGGATGAGGTGCAGCTGAACCTCTGTTACACCTGGAACGACTGCTTGGGTCCTTGAATGGAGTCGAGGAGGGAGGTAAAGCGACAAGTGTAGCATCTCTTGTGGTTGCAAGGGAAAGTGCCCAGGGAGGGGGTGGTGCGGGAGGGGAGGGAATAATTGACCAGGGAGCTACGGAGGGAGCGGTCTCAGGGGAGATGGGGAGATGTGGCGCGTGGTGGGGTCACGTTGGAGGTGGCGAAAATGACGGAGGACTATTGGTTTTATGTGACGGCTAGTGGGGTGGAAGGTGAGGACTGCGGAGACTCTGCCCTTGTTACGAGTGGGGGGACGGGTAGAGAGAACAGTGTTATGGGGTTTTTAAGAGACCCTGGTGGGAGCTTCATCCAAAGTAGGGGAGGGGATGGAGTCCTTACATGACCGTGAAGAATGAGGACATTTCCGATGCCCTGGTGTGGAACACTTCATCCTGGGAGCAGATGCGGCGTAGACGGAGGAATTGGGAGTAGAGGATGGAGTCCTTACAGGGAATACCATATATGCCATATAAAGATTTATGGAAACATATAAAATATGTACAGGATTAGGCCATTCGGCCCTTCGCACCAGCACTGCCATTCAAGATGATCACCGCTGACATTCCAAAATCTGTAACCCGTTGCGGCTTTTTCCCCATATCCCCTGATTCACTTATCGTTAGAGCTAAATCCAACTCTCTCTTTAACTACAACCAGTTAAAGTCCTGCAGATGGAGCGAGGAGGAAGATACAGAGTGCCGAGTATATTTCATTACTTAGAAGATCATGCTGAGTATTGTTGGTTATTTCCATCAAACCCTGAATTGTCCGTGTATTTGTGAGATGAACAACATTTGCTCAAGCCACTTTGCATGAATCCATTCTACGTGGAACTGGACAAGTGCAGTTGGATAATATGATGTAAACTTGCAGAAGGTCTTGTCTGGAGCAGTGGATGATGCAATGAGACATCCCGCTGGGATTGCGATGTTGTAAACATTTAAGAGCAGAGGCGTTGAAATATCAGGTTCAGTTTTAAGTTTATTGTTGCATGTCCCGAGCTAAAGTAGAAAGCTTTGTTTTGTGTGCAATCCAGACACACTAGATAGACCATATATATACATTGTTAGTTAAAACTTGAGTGCATAGAGTAGTGGGTGTACTGATTTACATTTAGAATGAGTTGACATATGAGGTAGTTGCCGCATATATTAGGGCATCTTTCAAAGACAGATCGACTGCTGCATGGATAGGAATGATGTACAGTGATGTGGGCGAAAGGTGGTTAGGAGTGACTCGTGTAGATGGGGCACATTGGTCAGCGTGTGCAAGCTGGGTAGAAAGTCCCATTACCATGTTGTAGCATTCGATCATTCTATGAAAATAGAGCAACGTGAAAGATGCAGAGTACAGAATATAGTTCGCAGCAGTGGTGTGTATTTTCGTGCATCAGTTACTTAGACAATTTCTATTATCCGCAATGTGGTAGAAGCGAATTGAACTGCACACTAATCTACAGAGGGACAGTTCAGAATCCTCTAATGGAGAAAATAAGCTAATTCTTAATCCGTTGGTGCACGCTCTCATGCTTCTGTTCCTTCTTTGGGACTTGGGTAGGGGAAAGCAAAAAACGTGACCGGTTCTCAACCAGTCTTTGAATACGTTGGGGGCAATACGAATCGAACAGTATCCTATCCTAAGGAAGGATCAGGAAGAAGCTCGCTAACGATGGGAAATAAGCAATTCTGCTGTGATGTGCGCTTTCAACATTCTGTGCCATTTATGCAGTTTAGGGCAAATACTCTACATTGCTTCCTGAGGTCAAAAACTATCTCCTTCGGCTTGCTGAAAGAGGGGTCATTGTCATGACAACATGTCAATAAGCTCACTATCTCCTTCTGGTACTCCGCTTCGCCATTGCCCGTCATTCTACCATTGAGTAGAGCTACTACTCATGGAAGCGAGCGGGTAAGATCATCTCTGACCCATCTTACCCTGGCCTCAATCTCTTTGAATCACTTCCCACTGGAAGGAGATTCCGGACTGTCAAAGCTGTCACAGGCAGACATAAAAACAGCTTTTTCGACGAATAGTAGCTCTACTCAATAACCAAATATCCGTAGTCTCATTTTGCTCTGCTATATTATTTAATTCACATGGTTGAACTATAATGTTTTATTATTAATGTGTATTGCTTTATCTGTCATTCCTAACTGTCACCGCATGTCGTTGCCACTTGCGGGCGGAGCACCAAGGCAAATTCCTTGTATGTGAATACTTGGCCAATAAACGTTTTCATTCATTCATTCATTCACAATGTTGTCTTCTGCAAACTCATAGCTAAGGCTTATTATGGCCGCACGGTGGCGAGTGTAAAGGTGGTGTAGTATCGAACTGAGAACGGATCATTGCGATGCTCCAGTCTTCGGTTATTGTCGAGGAGGTGTCACCTATCCTTACCAATTGTAGGCTGCGGCTGCTAACATAGAAAATTCAGTGGTAGAGCGGGGAGATGATCCGTCGGTCCAGGAGTTTGGAATATATAATCTTCCAAACAGCACAGAATGGGGGATCTCCTCAATTGATGTTCCGTTGAAAGCCTCTTCCACCGCAGATAAATATTGACTCCATCTCTGCACCGAAAGTAAGTGGTTGCGCATGGAAATATGACAAACGTTCAAAGACAATTAGACTGCCTCATGAATACGAACGAGGTAGAGTAATGTGGCTGAAAGGTGGGTGTGAGTGACTGGTGCAGATGGGGCACAACGGTCGGCCTGGGCAAGATGGGTCGAAAGTCCCGTTACTATGCCGTAGGACTCGATGACTATAACAGTAGCTAAAGCAATTTCGATGATACGGAGTGCACAATATAGTTCGCAGGATTGCAATGCATCAGCTACTGAGACAATGTCTTATATCCGCAATGGGGTCACTTAATGAGATAATGTCTCTTAGAGAATTGAACAGTACACTGTCCAAGGAGGGACCTTGTAGAAACCTGTAAACGGAGGAAAATGAGTTACTCCTTAATCCGGTGGTTTGGAAGATGATATATTCCAAACTCCTGGACCGAGGGATCACCTCCCTGCTGTACCACCGGATGCTCTATGTTAGCTCCCACAACCCACAATTGGTAAGGGCAGGTGACACCTCCTCCACAATAACTTCGAACACTGGAGCATCGCAAGGATACGTTCTCAGCCCGCTACTCGCTACCGTTACACTCGCCACTGTAGGGCCATATTCGACCACACCTATGAGTTTGCACAAGACATCATTGTGAATGGTCGAATGGTGGGCAATGGCGGCACGGAGTACAAGAAGGAGAGAGTGAGCTTATTGACACGTTGTCATTGCAATGAATCCTCTTTCAAACGTATGTACCTTATGCGGGACTTCAGTCGGGATAGAAGACGTGACCGGTCTGGACAGGTCTGAGTAGGTTCGTGTTTCATATTCGAGGCAGCGTAAAGTGTAGATGGAGCCAATGGTGGGACGTCTGGTATGTGTGACGGATTGGGCAGCGTTAATGACTCTGCAATTTATCCAGGTCTTGGCAGACATTTTCCCAATCGATCTCCGCTGGAACTCGACAATATGCTTTCTACGGTACATCCCGAGAAGCTTGGTCACTGGAGACATGCCGAACTTACACAGTCTCCTCATCAAGTAGAGACATTGATGTGCCCTCTTGGATGTTGCATCGATGTACTTCTTACCAACTGCACAATGTAGCGGATCTGCCCGTCGTTTCACAGTCACTTGATTCGAGTAATACATCTGGACTTCTGATTCTACACCGCTTCAAAAATATATCACCTTCTTTATAAGAGATAGGGCCAAGGCTTAATACTCTGTGGACCAAGTGCTAGTAAATGCGAATCTGTAATTTGATAGCATTTACACAGAGATTTGCTGGGCCTGTTCCTTTGTTGTATGACGATGACTTTGTCCAGTCTCTGCACGTTTCTCCACATGTGGTATCACCGTCTGTATCTATATCAGGACTGTTCTACACTTTCCTTGTGTGTCCGTGCTGGAGGGTGAGGCGAGGACTTTATTCCTTGAAGCGAAGGAAGCTGCGTGGTGGGAATATCAAGGTGTTTACAAGCATGGGAGGAAAGGGTAGGATGTATGCAGTCTTTTACCCATGATGGTGAATCAAAACTCAGATCGCATATGTTTAAGGTGAGAGGGGCAGGATTTTATCAGAACCTGAAGAGATGACAACGCAAAGAGAGTGCTGGGAACATGGTACGAACTTTGATAAGATCCTGCGCTTCTGACATTGCATATCAATCCTTCCTGGACGGTAGCCATCTGAGTCTTCTGAGTATATTATGTTCTACTCCAGCATTGCAGAGGCCGTGATTAATACCGTGCACGATACAATGTCAGTTGTTTGACTGCGATCGTACTCGTGAGCCAACTCTTCACCTTGACTTCGCGTTTGTCCAACAGTTCATTTGTGGTCGACCCCATACAACACCTTCACTTTTATAGCAATACTTTTGTGTTGCATTGGCAATCTTAGTCGCCGTCATAGTACGAACATCTTTCTCTGATCATATGTGTCACTTATGTCAGATCATTAGTTTAGGTGAGGTTTGATGATGCTTAATATCGTCACATGTTCCAACTACAGTGGAAAGCGTGTCCATTCAGTTACGACTTGCCATACATAGATACAATCAGTCCTGCAGATGGAGCGAAATTTAAGGTACTGAATTCAGGATATAGTTCATAACATTGAATATCACGCTGAATATTGTTGGTTATTTCCACCAAACCCTGCTTTGTCCGTTATGAGAATGAACAAAATTTTCTCAAGCCACATAATTTCGTTCTCCGTAGACCTGGATGAATTCGAGTTCTGTGAAAACACAAATCAAATAATTTGTGCAAAATATTATTTAAGCGCGCAGAAGTACACGTGGAACATAGATACATCGATATATAGACAATATGTGCAGGAATAGACCCTTCGAGCCAACACCGACATTCAATGTGATCATGGCGGATCATCCACAATCAATGCCCCGTTCGTGCCCATTCTATCTTGGTTCCGCTGGCCCAAAGAGCTATATCTAACGTTCTTTAGAATGCATCTGGTGAATTGGCCTCCACTGCCTTCTGAGTCAGAGAATTCCACAAATTCACAATCCTCTGTCTGTATAAGTGTTTCATCTTCACAGTTCTAAACGGCCTACCTCTTACGCTTAAACTGTGCATCCTGGTTCTGGATTTCCCCAACATCTGGAAATGTTTCCTGCATCTAGCGTGTCCAATCTCTTAATAATGTTATTAGTCTCAAGAAAATCACCTCTCATCCTTCTAATTCCAGAGAATACAAGCGCAGCTGCTCCATGCTTTCATCATATGCCAGTCCCGCCATCCCGAGAATTATTGTATTGTATTGTATTGTATATCTGTATTATAATTTTTCTGAGTATTTACATACCCAGAGGAAAACGAAAAAGCGTTTCTCAACCAGTGTCCATTCAGTTTGTGGTAAAAAATAAATAGAAATAAAGAATAAAAGTACATACATCACCTGTTCAGATCGGCAGTGGCACGACAATGGCTCTGCTTCAGTGTGTCCAGGTTGGTGTTTGGTGCGCGATACTTTGGCAGGGGGCAAAGTCCGTTTATCAGTCTTATAGCCTGCGGGAAGAAGCAGAGGAGCATCCTGCTGGTTTTGCAGCTGATGCTCCTGAACCTCTTCCCAGATGGTAGGATGCAGAATATGTGATGCGATGGGTGGTAGGGGTCTTTGATGATGGAGATGGCTCTGCTAATACATCTCTTCTTGTATATGTCCAGCAATAAAGGGAGTGGAGCACCAATAATTCTTCTGGTGGTCTTCACAATCCTGTCCAGTTGGTGCCGTTCATACGCCTTGCAGCTCCCGAAACCGGAGGTGATGCTGTAGGTTAATGTGCTCTCGATTGTCCCCCTATAAACAGTTCGTAGGTGTGCAGTGGGGAGACCTGCTTTCCATAGTCTTCGGAGAGGGTGTAGTCGCTGCTGGGCTCTCTTGACCAGTGCTGTGGTGTTGGTCGTGGACGTCAGGTCATATGATAGGTGGAGTCCTAGGAACTTCACACTGCTGACCCTTTCCACATCAGCTCCATCGATGTGCAGAGGTGTATGGCGTTGTTTTCCCGCCCTCCTGGTCAACCATCATCTCCTTCGTTTTTCCCACGTTGAGAATGAGGTTGTGGGACTTGCACCATCCTGTGAGCAGCTCCACCTTCATCCTGTACGCCGACTCATCATTGTCACTGATGAGACCCACCACTGTTGTGTCATCAGCGAACTTGTTGATGAAGTTGTTGTTGAGTCTAGCAGTACAGTCGTGTTTAAGCAGACTAAACAGCAGGGGGCTTAGGACACAGCCTTGGGGCGTGCCAGTGCTCACGGCTATGGTTTTTGATGTCCTACTGTCCACCCTGACTGTCTGCTGGCTTGTGAACCTACGAAGCACTCATCTACTAGCAAGAATGTCACCCTCAAATGTGGAGATCAAAACAGCACACAATACTCCAGCGGTGGTTTCACCAGGGCGCGGTACAACTGCAGATGGACCTGTTTGCTCCTATACACAACTCCTCTTGTTATGAAGGTCAACAGGACATTAGCTTTCTTCATTGCCTCTTGTACGTGCATGTATACTTTCAGTGACTGATGAACAAGGACACCCAAGTCCCGTTGTACTCCTTTTTTCCTAACCTGACACCATTCAGATAATAATCTGCCTTCCGTTCTTGCCGCCAGTGGATAACCTCACTTTTATCCACATTACATTGCATCTACCATGCATCTGCCCACTAACCCAACCTGTCCAAATTACCCTGCATTCCCATATCATCCTGACACAGTGTGATCTGCAAATTTGATCATGTTACTTTTAATCCATTTATCTAAACCAATAATATATATTATAAATAGCTGCTGTCCACTTTTCTATCCATATTAATCATCAAAGCCTATACCATGTACTCTAATTTTCCCCACTCAACATCCAAAAATCTGTAGCCGCCCTTTGATCTGGTGTTTTGTTGGTTCACATGCTTGATCAATGGTGTTTTATCATTCATGTTTTATTATTATTATTATTGTTTAGTGTTTTCTGAGTGATTCGTAACTGTCACTGTACGTCATGTTGTCACTTGTGGGCGGAGCACCAAGGCAAATTCCTTGCATGTGAATACTTCGCCAATAAACGTACTTTCTTAAACATAAACATAAACTAATATCCTGTGTGGGACCTTAACAAATTATTTCTGAAAGTCCAGGTACACGATATCCACTGGTTCCCCCTTGTCCATTTTACTTGTTGCATCCTCAAAATGGCTGATGCAATGCTTCTGCAACCAATGAGACATTCCGCTGGTTTCATGGTGTTGGAAACAATGCAGATGACAGGCGCTTTAGCGTTTAGGTTCAGGTTTAGGGATATTACAGCACATGTACCGATGTACAGTGAAAAAACATCGTTCTGCATGCTATCCAAACAGTTTGCATATATATATATATATATGTAGTACTGCTCGTATGGATGCACTCAGAATGTGGTTGCTATATGGATTCGCAGAGTGAGTGACGTACATATAGAATTATCTGCCAAAGGATGTAGCTCAGGTAGAAACTAAACACTTTAATATACATTTGGCCAAACACAAATAGGAAGTGACACGCGCCAAAAACGACAGGTGGGACTAATGTTGATGGTGTACATTCATCAACGTTGGCAGGTTGGACTGAAGGACTTGTTCCTGCGTTGTATGACTCATGACAATTGATAGGGCAAGGTGGAAAATAGAGAGGGCAGCAGACATTTATCAGCACTGTAGAGCTATTTTGTACATCAGTACCTCAGACAAAGTTCAATGTCCATAACAGAAACATGGCGACATAGAAAATAGGTGCAGGAGGAGGCCTTTCGGCCCTTCGAGCCAGCACCGCCATTCACTGTGATCATGGCTGCTCGACCTCATCAATAACCCGTGCCTGCCTTCTCCCCATATCCCTTGACTCCACTAGCCCCTGGAGCTGTATCTAACTCTCTCTTAAATCCATCCAGTGACGTGGCCTCCATTGCCCTCTGTGGCAGGGAATTCCATAAATTCACAACTCTCTGCGTGAAAACGTTTTTTTCTCACCTCAGTTTTAAATTATCTCCCCTTTATTGTAAGATTTAGGCCCCTGGATCTGGACTCGCCCAACATTGAGAACATTTTTCCTGCATCTAACTTGTCCAGTCCTTTTATAATTTTATATGTTTCCACAAGATTCCCCTTCATCCTTCTAAACTCCAGTGAATACAAGCCTAGTCTTTTCAATCTTTCCTCATATGACAGTCCCGCCATCCCAGGGATCAATCTCTTGAACCTACGCTGTACTGCCTCAATCACAAGGATGCCCTTCCTCAAATTAGGAGACCAAAACTGTACACAATACTCCAGATGTGGTCTCACCAAAGAACCTCTTCACTACTTTACTGAAATCCTCTTGTTATGAAGGCCAACATTCCATTAGTTTTTTCACTGCCTGCTGTACCTATAAGCCAACTTTCAGTGACCGGTGTACAAGGACGCCCAGGTCTCGCTGCACCTCCACCTTACCCAACCTAACCCCATTGAAATACTAATCTAATAATAATCAGAGTTTGCCTCCAAAGTGGGTAACCTCACGTTTATCTATATTATACTGCATCTGCCACGCATTTGCCCATCCACTCAACCTGCCCAGGTCACCCTGCATCCTCCTAACATCCTCTTCAAAGTCCACACTGCCACCCAGCTTTGTGTCATCTGCAAACTTGCAAGTGTTGCTCCTAATTCCCTCTTCCAAATCATTAATATATATGGTAAACAGTTGCGGCCCCAACACCGAGCCTTGTGGCACTACTCTTGCCACTGCCTGCCATTCCGAACAGGACACGTTACTCCTACTCTTTGCTTCCGGTCTGCCAACCAATTTTTTTATCCATGTCAAAACCCTACCCCCAATACCATGTGCTCTAATTTTAGTCACCAGTCTCCCGTGTGGGAACTTATCAAATGCTTTCTGAAAGTCTAGATACAGTACATCCACTGGCACCACTTCATAATGGGCTTGCGAGGATTGAATAGTGCCCTCGCCTATAGAGGGACCGTTCATATGTAATGTAACGGAGGAAATGAACCAATTCCTAATTCTTGTGATGCACGCTTACAAGCATCGCTACCTTTTGCCGGATAGGTGTTGGGGAAAGGAAAAAATTGACCGGGATTTGCCAAGTCTTAGATTTTGTTGGGTGTTGGGATAATGTTATGCAGCGGGAAGTGTAGATCAAGACTATCATTGGTCTGGGCTCTGTAATGGACTGGGCTATATTTATAACCCTCTGCAATATCTCGCGGGCTTGGCATTGTTGTTTCCAAAAAACAAGCTACGATGCAACATGACAATAAGCTTCTAACCGTTCTTTTCCAAGAAGAACAGGAAACATGAGAAATGTATTTTTATTTTCATTTGTGTGCCTTTTTGGGTGTGGAATCAATGCGATTGCCCATGTCAGAGTGGAAATGTTGAAAGGAACCTGAAGGAAATACTTTACACTCTGACGGTGGTGGGCATATGGAACAAGCGGTCTGTGGATTTAGTTGAGAAGTGTTCTGCAGCAAGAATGTTAGGAAATATCGGTGACAATTCATCAGAAGTGAGAAATAGATTGGTAGTTGTTGAGCAATAAATGTTGAGCAGTAACTATTTCTGTAATATTGTTCAGGTGCGCCGGCGAACAACACCGGTGTTTGCTGACGTACTGATACCACACTGCATGCGTTTCATCAATATCGGAATTTTGGTGAGATCATTAACTTCTGAAATTACACTTTTCCCTTTCACCGCCGATGTCTTCTGTCATCTGAGTAAAGCATGTCTTCCTTTTGCATTTAAGATGCCGTTGAATTACTACGGTCCGCTGTACATTATCAGCATGTTTATTGGGTGCTTACACCCGTCCCCCACACTTCACCTTCCCTTCGCATATTCCAGCAATCTATTGGTGGTTAACAGCCATTCATATAACCATATAACCATATAACAATATGGAAACAGGCCATCTCGGCCCTTCTAGTCCGTGCCGAACACTTACTCTCACTTAGTCCCACCTATCTGCACTCAGACCATAACCCTCATTTCCTTTCCCGTCCATATACCTATCCAATTTATTTTCAAATCATAAAATCGAACCTGTCTCCACCACTTCCACTGGAAGCTCATTCCACGCATCTACCACTCTCTGTGTAAAGACGTTCCCCCTCATGTTACCGCTAAACGTCTGTCCCTTAATTCTCAAAACATGTCCTCTTGTTTGAATGTTCCCTACTCTCAATGGAAACAGCTTATCCACGTCAACTCTGTCTATCCCTCTCATGATTTTAAAGACCTCTATCCCCCCCTTAACCTTCTGCGCTCCAAAGAATAAAGACCTAACGTTCACCCTTTCTCTGTAACTTAGGTGCTGAAACCCAGGCAACATTCTAGTAAATCTCCTCTGTACTCTTTCTATTTTGTTGACATCTTTCATATAATTTGGCGAGCTTTGGCGATCTTTGGCGATCATCACCTTCGATCATCAGCTTCTCCTTTACATCATCACTGCCTGTGTCTCGTCTACAATCTTAGTCAGCGTCTGGTATGAACATGACCGCTCTGATCAAAGTTATTTCTTATCTCACAGGTCATTTGGTCAGGTTAGTTCTATTATTATCACATGTAGCGAGCGGCAGTGGAAAGAGTTGTTTTGCATGCTACTCGCTCGGTTCAAATATCCCAGACACAAAAACTATCTATGTAATGCAAAGTGCAATAGATCGGGTAAATGGGAACCTATAGAATGTAGAATATCGTTCATGATACAGAATATCTTGTTCGAATGTGGTTCTTTATATCCACCAAACCCCGATTTGTCCGGCTATTTGGAACAATGAACAATCGTTGCTGAAGCCACATTGCATAATTCCAGTCTACCGTTCTCCTAGGAGTTGCACCTTTGCATTTGGAGGACAAGATATCTGTGCAAACATAAAACCATCATTGAGCTTGATATAAGAGTCATTTCCAACCGTGCCGGGGTGCACAGCTAGAAATGTTAATGATGCGATGCGCCTATTAATTATGAGTCTTGGATTGTGAAAACAATTAAGTTGCAAGGGGCATTAAGATTTATGCTTCATGTTTAGGTTTATTAATGCCGTGTATATTGAGGTGCATGAGGTATATTGAGAAAGTAAAGGGGGAGATAAAGAATGCAGAACATAGTTCCTGGATGATAGCGCACATGTTCCATGGACATATATCCATCAAGGTGGAGGGATGTTTGGAACAATACTCTGATATTAGAAGAGAATAAATCATTCCTATGTGTAGTTGTCCGCTTTCGAGCACTTGTACTTTCTAATGGACGGGAGAAGGGATGGAAAGGAATAATCCTGTTGGGACACAGCTTTTATTACGTTTGTTGCTTTTGCGAGCAAGCGTGGTGCACGTGGAGTCAATTGTGCAGGGTCTTGTCTGTGTGATGGACTGTGCTACATCTAAAACATCTCTGCAACTTCTAGCCGTCTTTGGCAGAACATTTCCCAAACTCTTGGCATCCTTGATAGCTTTACAGAGAACATATTGGGCATTATTTTGCTGCTCGGGATCTTTTGGCTTGTATGCACCTGACCTGGCCTTCACCTGTGAAAGTCCATGTTTTACGTTTGGGGAACACTCGCATTGACGTCGCCGGCACACAGTCGCCCACTCACTTGCTAACGAAGGCAAACACAGCAGTGGCGTACTCATTCAGGTTAGCTGCAGAATCCCTGAATATGGACCACTCCACTGACTCAGAGCAGTCGCGTGAGATATCAGTCGTGTCCGATGACCAGATGCTCACAGCTCTCGCCATCGGAAGTTCTGCTTCAATTGTTTTTTGTAGGCAGGGAGCAGAAGCACAGCTGGTGTTCAGATTTCCCAAAATATGACCGAGAGACAGAGTAATAGTGAACATCCCCTACGGGATTGCTGACTTGAGCCTGGACGTGAGAACAAATAGAATGTACTGAAGAGACACAGTGGGGCAGGCCAATGCTCAGTAATGTTACTTGCTCCAGTTTGACCATTTTATTGTTTATTTAGCTGGGTTGGTGGGTGTGTGTTCACGTGTCTTTCTTCTCACGCACGGTAGGACTAATTTCATAGAGACCGTCAGGAGCACACATTAAGCTGGGAACACCAGCAGACACAAACAGGGAAACACAGAGTGAGACATGAACACTCACAGAGACAAGTAGAAACATTCTCAAAATGACGCAGGACCCTCCCCTAATTCTACGTAGTTTTGCCTTCTCCTGATTTCCCATTTGCAGGCGCACTCTCCTATTTCCAAGGTAGACAAAATGCTGGAGAAACTCAGCGGGTGAGGCAGCATCTATAGAGCGAAGGAATAGGCGACGTTTCGGGTCGAGACCCTTCTTCAGACCGATGTTTGTGGGCGGGAAGGGGAGAAGAAGGAGTGAAATAACAAGGACTACCTGAAACTGGAGGTCAATGTTCATACCGCTGCGGTGTAAACTACCCAAAGATAATATGAAGGGTTGCGCCTCCAATTTGCGGTGGGACTCACTCTGGCCATCGAGGAGGCCCAGGACAGAAAGTTCGGATTCGGAATGGGAGGGGAAGTTGAAATACTGTTTCCCAAATGCCAGTCAGTGACTAATGAGGTGACGCAAGGCTCCGTGCTGCGACGCAAATTGGTTAGAATATATATTAACGATTTACACGAAAGAATTAAATGTTACATCTCCATGTTTGCAAATGACACAAAGCTGGGTGGCTGTGTGAGCTGCGCAGATAATACCATGAGGCTGTAACATGACTTGGATAGGTTAGGTGAGTGGGAAGATGCGTGGCAGATGCAGTGTGGTGGTAGATTGCCAAGACAGATATGAAGAATGACGTTGGGATTTGATCAGCTGGGAAAGTTGGCTTTGGAATAGCGTATGGCATTTGATGTGTTTACTTGTGATTTGCTTTATTTTGCTTTGTCCTGAGAGCTCTTTCTCAATGATATGTTCGACCCTGCGGAGTACTGTAGAGCAGGGAGATCGAGGAGTTCATGTCATATATCTCTGAATTTGGAGTCGCGGGTCGTTAAGATGGTAATGAAGATGTTGGCGCGGTGTCTTGCACTAGTTACAGCAGTAAGTGCAGATGATGGGACGTTATATTACAGTTCACAAGACGTTTGATAGGCCGCGCTTGCTTGCAGTTCACATGCTGTCCACTGGATGCCCCATCATTCAAAAGCTCGATATTGCACAACAGCCAGGAATTATTCTCCAGGGATGGATCAGTGTATCATGGTTCAGGAGTCTAAAACAGAACTTCAAACAGATCGCTTCAGTTAATAATAAATTAAGTATTTTGTTTAAATAAGATGTTCTTTTCAACGAACGTACGTGGGATCCAAATGATATCCAGACGTGGACAGTCCTTGAAGCACAATGAGGGTAACTATCTAGATAATCTCAGAGAATCTTACAGACACACAATAACGATGCTATTTATAGAGATATAGTCAAATCACCAACCAAGATATTTCGGAACCAGCAGTCTACGTCACGCAAAATGCCCAACCAATCCAGCCCAACTTGCCCACGATTGCTCAATAGTCTTCCAACCACTTTTATCTATATACTCGTTGAAATGTCTCTTATACATTGTAATCGAAGCCGTCCCTTCATCTTCCTCTTGCAGCTAATTCCACTTCACCACAACTGCCTTTGTAAAAAGAGTTGCCTCTCAGTATCTTCTGAATCTGTGCACTTTGGCGTCTTCCAGCTTTCGACTGCCCAGACTTCGAAAAACGACAGTAACCGTCTACATTTCCTTGCCCCTGATGACCCATCAATCTCCTACTATCCGATGAAAAAGATCCAACTTTTCCATTATCTCCTTAAATCTCAAACTCTTCCGCCCCGGTAACAGTTTTATGATTCTTACATGCGCCATTTGAATCTCAAGTATACCTTCCAATCGCTGGAAGACCAGAATTGCTTATTGTATTCCAGGTTTGGTCTCAAATATGATTTGTATAGTTCTGGGGACCACATGGAATACCAGTTCACTTAGTAACGCCCCATTAACGACTGGGTAATTCACTTCTACCATGGTGTCGGTGGTCTACATAGCACCCTAAGTGAACGCCAATGTGGCACTGGACAATTTATACTTCGCCATGTACTCTCTGTAAGCACCAGTCCCTGATGCCCTGCTCATCATCTGCTGTGACTTCAATCGATCGTACTTCAGGAATGCACTGGAAACTAAAATCAGCATATATCCTGTCTCACAATGGGCGTCAACATTCTGGGCTACACCACCATCTACTATGTCCACGGTTCCAGCACAACAACCATGCTCTCAAAGCCAGGAAGACCAAGGAACTGATTTGGATTTCGGAGCAGGAAGCATGACGTCCCACAAACGTGCTTCGATCGACTGGACGATGGTGCAGAGAGTTAAAAGCTGCAAATTCCTGTCCATGGAAGTCTTTGAAGATCTTTCCTGGACTCAGCACATCGATGCAATTATAACACCTCTACTCCTTGAAAAGATTGCCGACATTCGGTACGTCGTTGATAATTCTCTGGAACTTCCACAGGTGTACAGTAGAGAGCGTGTTGTCTGGTTGCACCACGACCTGGGTCGGCAACCTGAATGCTATGAGCGAAGGAGACTGCAACATGTGATTACCACTACCCACTCCATCACGGGTACTGACGTTCCCACCATCGAGGGATCTACAGCAGTCGCTGCCTCAAACATTGCATCAATGGTCGACAGACTGTAACTTGAGTTTCTAAAATGTATTCACATCAACCCCATCCCAATTATTTTACACACGGTAAACGGGCAGGAAACTGATAGAAACGGATCAGAGTTTGAATCCGCACAAACGCTGAGATGTTGCCGTCCAGTTGTTGATTGTGTTGAGCAGAACTTCCTTCAAAGCTGCTCATTCCCGCCCATTGTAATTCATACTGAATCAGTTTGGTGCCCGATAACTTTACCTGGTGGGATATAACATTGGTACTGAACCTGCTAGTCAGTGATGCCGAAGATTCACCTTCCATCACTAGGTCCGTAGCCCTGTGGACGTACACTCCAAGTAAGCATCCTACTGTGTTTAGGAGATACCGCATGCAACGGGTGATTTGGCCCACCGATTCCGCGCCGCCCAACATACGCCGTACACTCGCACTATCCTACATTAAGCACGACCTGTACGTCTTTGGAGTGTGGCGGAAACCGCAGCACCCGGAGATAATGCCAGGCGGCGCCTGGGAGAACATATGGGCTCCGTATCGACAACATCCATAGTCAGGATCGAACCCGGGTCTCTAGCATTGTGAGGCAGCAACTCTACCGCTGCACCGCAGTCACCCCGCTGTTGAAACGTGATGAAGTTGCTCCCTTTCCTACCATCTTCGGCATCGAGTTCCATTCTACGTGTGGAAAATTGTCCTCATTTCAATGAATCATCTAGTTATCAGCATATTTTATTTCCCTTTCGACGAACGGTATTTCCCCCACACACACTATTCAGAAGATCTGATATATAAATACTGTATGCAGTGCAGAACGCACTTCGAGTAGGTGGGGCAGTTACCGAATCTGATACCTTGTCCACAGGCACATTTTGAGTGTACTGACGTGATACAGACACATCGTCTACAAGGGCGGCACAGTGACACCGCTGATAAAGCGGCTGCCCCACAGCGCACGGGACCGGGCATTTATCCTGACCTCGGGGGCTGTCTGTGGGGAGTTTTTACATTAGCTCTGTGACAGCGCGGGTTTCTTCCTCCCACATCACAAAAATATGCGAGATGGCAGAATATTTGGACTCTGTGAAATGAGTCCGATTCTGCAGTGAGTGAGTGAATGCGAACGTGGTTAACATGTAGCTGGCGTAACCGGATGCACATTGATCGTCCCTGTGGAATCTGTGGGCCTGTGTCCAATGCTGCATCTGTAAACTAAACTGAACTAATAAAAGGCAATGCAATAACACAATGCCAGCGTCACAGTGTGTGCTCACGGGGACAGATTACGTAGGGGTACATCACGCATTAACCGAACGCATCCGGCACATCTTCCAAAGTCCGATCATTCAAATGAGACATAAATGGCCGTCGGAAGGTGGTGTACGTTGGGTGCGATCCTTCCTCACCACCTCCTCTGCCACTTCCCCTCTCTCTCTCTATCTCTTTTACGCCCCCATCCACACCCCCCCCCCCCCTTCATCCTGGGACCTCTCCTCTCCACCCCGCACTGATCACCATTCCCCCCTCTATTCAGTCCTCCCTGGCATACCCTGTGCACCTCTCCCCATCTACCACCCCCAATTCATCCTGTACACACCCCCTTCCCATCCATCATGCACTGCTCCCTGCATTCACCGTGTACTGACCCACCCCCATTCATCCTGTACCAATCCCCCCCCCCTCCATCCTGCACTGATTCCCCCCATCCATCCCGTATTCCCCCACTGACATCTCCCGCGCTCTCCCCTCACAATTCCACCTACACCAACCAACACTAATTCCCCTATATCAACCCATCCATTCCGCACCAATTGCCTTCTCACCTCCCACCCCGCCATCTATCCATCCCGCACTGCTTGCCCCCCACCCGAGACCCTACTGCTCTGGAAATGTCTTCAGAGTGAAAATTGACAATGTGTGATAATGGAAAGCCGTCAAATGTGTTTTAATTCCCAATGTTATTATTTGTGTTAATCCATAAAGGTGGATTAATTAAATTGTGAACACGTGAAACCTTAAAACCGCAGTGTTCGATTGTCACTGCCACCGTTGACACGTTATTACAGAATTTATTTTAACGGCAAATTAATGCTCTTAATATGGAGTATCAGTACTGTAGTTATTTAATGAGCAACATTCACAACTACACGTTGGATTTATCCAGGTTCTACAGTCGGACATATACATCACGCATTTGGTCAGGGGATATTTCAGTTGTAATTTTAACATTAATTCTGAAGTAGGAATGATGGAAACAGCGTTTATCAATAATTTTTAAATCTGGTGCGAACAAACTGGGTATCTTCATTGCTGTTCACAACACATTCATCTAATCTGAATGTCTGGTAATGTGGCGTTTTGACACCCTTGAACATATTGCCAAAAGAACATTTGCTGCATTTGATGTCCTTTGGCCATCTCTTTTCAGTTAGGGTAATGCTTAACCTGTCAGATGGGTTTAGTCGGTTTTAACAGCTATTATTATAAAATGCGTTTAGAAATTTCCTTCCGACCTATATATTTTGTTGTGGATAAATTATGTGGGAAGCAAGAGTGTTGATGTACCAATAGTAATAACGATCCATGCTATGGCCATGTCATGACAATATTCGGTCTTTCACAGAAAACATGCTTGCATCAATCTATAGTGTGCATTGTTAAGCATATACAGTGGCGTGCAAGAGTATTCATACCCCTTGAACTTTTCCACATTTTGTCACGTTCCAACCACAAATGTAAATGTATTTAATTGGGATTTTATGTGATATACCAACAGAAAGTGGTGCATAATTGTGAAGTGGAAGGAAAATTATACATGTTTTCCAAATTTTATTAGAAATAAAAAACTAAAAAGTGTGGCGTGCAAAAGTATTCAGCCCCCCTGAGTCAATACTTTGTAGAACCATCTTTCGCTGCAATTACAGCTGCAAGCATTTTGGGGTGTGTCTCTACCAGCTTTGCACATCTAGAGACTGACATTTTTGCCCATTGTTCTTTGCAAAATAGCTCAAGCTCAGTCAGATTGGATGGAGAGCGTCTGTGAACAGCAATTGTCAAGTCTTGCCAGAGATTCTCAATTTGATTTAGGTCTGGACTTTGACTGGGCCATTCTAACACATGAATATGCTTTGATCTAAACCAATCCATTGTGGCTCTGGCTGTATGTTTAGGGTCGTTGTCTGCTGGAAGGTGAACTTCCGTCCCAGTCTCACGTATTTTACAGACTCTAACAGGTTTTCTTCCAAGATTGCCCGTATTTGGCTCCATCCATCTTCACAAGAACTCTGACCAGCTTCCCTGTCCCTGCTGAAGAAAAGCATCCCCACAGCATGATGCTGCCACCACCATGTTTCACAGTGGGGATGGCGTGTTAAGGGTGATGTGCAGTGTTAGTTTTCTGCCACACATAGCGTTTTGCATGTAGGCCAACAACTTCAATTTTAGTCTCATCAGACCAGAGCACCTTCCTCCACATGTTTGCTGTGTCCCCCACATGGCTTGTGGCAAACTGCAAACGAGACTTCTTATGGCTTTGTTTCAACAATGTCCACTCTTCCATAAAGGCTCGATCTCTGGAGTGCATGACAAATAGTTGTCCTGTGGACAGATTCTCCCACCTGAGCTGTGGATCTCTGCAGCTTCCCCAGAGTTACCATGGGCCTCTTGGCTGCTTCTCTGATCAATGCTCTCCTTGCACGTCCTGTCAGTTTAGGTGGACGGCCATGTCTTGGTACGTTTGCAGTTGTGCCATACTCTTTCCATTTTTGGATGATGGATTGAACAGTGCTCCGTGAGATGTACAAAGCTTGGGATATTTTTTTATAACATAACCCTGCTTTAAACTTCTCCACAACGTTATCCCTGACCTGTCTGGTGTGTTCCTTGGGCTTCATGATGCCCAAGGAACATTGTTTGTTCACTAATGTTCTCTAACAAACCTCTGAGGCCTTCACAGAACAGCTGTATTGATACTGAGATTAGATTACACACACGTAGACTCTATTTACCAATTAGGTGACTTCTGAAGGCAATTGGTTGCACTGGATATTATTTAGGGGTATCAGAGTAAAGGGGGCTGAATACTTTTGCACGCCACACTTTTCAGTTTTTTATTTGTAAAAAAAAAGAAAACAATGTATCATTTTCCTTTCACTTCACAATTATGCGCCACTTTGTGTTGGTCTATCACATAAAATCCCAATAAAATACATTTACGTTTGTGGTTGTAACATGACAACATGTTCAAGGGGTATGAATACTTCTGCAAGCCACTGTATGTTACCATGGCCCAGCATTTATTGACACATGTTGATCATAAGCTGAATAATAAAACCACATGTTTTTCTGGTAGTGGAAAGAAATAATAGAATTTTTCGAGGATGTAACTAGTAGCGTGGATAAGGGAGAACCAGTGGATGTGGTATATCTGGACTTCCAGAAGGCTTTCGACAAGGTCCCACATAAGAGATTAGTATACAAACTTAAAGCATACGGTATTAGGGGTTCAGTATTGATGTGGATAGAGAACTGGCTGGCAAACAGGAAGCAAAGAGTAGGAGTAAACGGGTCCTTTTCACAATGGCAGGCAGTAACTAGTGGGGTACCGCAGGGCTCAGTGCTGGGACCCCAGCTATTTACAATATATATTAATGATCTGGATGAGGAATTGAAGGCAATATCTCCAAGTTTGCGGATGACACTTTTCCACATGTTGGCACGTTAAAACCACAAACGTAAATGTATTTTATTGGGATTTTATGTGATAGACCAACACAAAGTGGCGCATAATTGCGAAGTGAAAGGAAAAAAAACTGAAAAGTATTCAGCCCCCTTTACTCTGATACCCCTAAATAATATCCAGTGCAACCAATTGCCTTCAGAAGTCACCTAATTGGTAAATAGAGTCCACTTGTGTGTAATCTAATCTCAGTATAAATACAGCTGTTCTGTGAAGGCCTCAGAGGTTTGTTAGAGAACATTAGTGAACAAACAATGTTCCTTGGGCATCATGAAGCCCAAGGAACACACCAGACAGGTCAGGGATAACGTTGTGGAGAAGTTTAAAGCAGGGTTATGTTATAAAAAAATATCCCAAGCTTTGTACATCTCATGGAGCACTGTTCAATCCATCATCCAAAAATGGAAAGAGTATGGCACAACTGCAAACGTACCAAGACATGGCCGTCCACCTAAACTGACAGGCCGTGCAAGGAGAGCATTGATCAGAGAAGCAGACAAGAGGCCCATGGTAACTCTGGGGAAGCTGCAGAGATCCACAGCTCAGGTGGGAGAATCTGTCCACAGGACAACTATTTGTCATGCACTCCACAGATCGAGCCTTTATGGAAGAGTGGACATTGTTGAAACAAAGCCATAAGAAGTCTCGTTTGCAGTTTGCCACAAGCCACAAGACAATCGAACATTGCGGTTTTAATGTTTCACGTGTTCACAATTTAATTAATCCACCTTTATGGATTAACACAAATAATAACATTGGGAATTAAAACACATTTGACGGCTTTCCATTATCAAACATTGTCAACTTTTACTCTGAAGACATTTCCAGAGCAGTAGGGTCCCGGGGGGGGGGGGGGGGGGGCAAGCAGTGCGGGATGGATAGATGGCGGGGTGGGAGGTGAGAAGGCAATTGGTGCGGAATGGATGGGTTGATATAGGGGAATTAGTGTTGGTTGGTGTAGGTGGAATTGTGAGGGGAGAGCGCGGGAGATGTCCAGTGGGGGAATACGGGATGGATGGGGGGAATCAGTGCAGGATGGAGGGGGGGGGATTGGTACAGGGTGAATGGGGTGGGCCAGTACACGGTGAATGCAGGGAGCAGTGCATGATGGATGGGAAGGGGGTGTGTACAGGATGAATTGGGGGTGGTAGATGGGGAGAGGTGCACAGGGGATGTCAGGGAGGACTGAATAGAGGGGGGAATGGGGATCAGTGCGGGGTGGAGAGGAGAGGTCCCAGGATAAGGGGGGATGGATGGGAGCGTAAAAGAGATAGAGAGAGAGAGAGAGAGAGGGGAAGTGGCAGAGGAAGTGGTGAGGAAGGATCGCACCCAACGTACACCACCTTCCGACGGCCATTTATGTCTCATTTGAATGATCGGACTTTGGAAGATGTGCCGGATGCGTTCGGTTAATGCGTGATGTACCCCTACGTAATCTGTCCCCGTGAGCACACACTGTGACGCTGGCATTGTGTTATTGCATTGTCTTTTATTAGTTTAGTTTAGTTTACAGATGCAGCATTGGACACAGGCCCACAGATTCCACAGGGACGATCAATGTTCATCCGGTTACGCCAGCTACATGTTAACCACGTTCGCATTCACTCACTCACTGCAGAATCGGACTCATTTCACAGAGTCCAAATATTCTGCCATCTCGCATATTTTTGTGATGTGGGAGGAAGAAACCCGCGCTGTCACAGAGCTAATGTAAAAACTCCCCACAGACAGCCCCCGAGGTCAGGATAAATGCCCGGTCCCGTGCGCTGTGGGGCAGCCGCTTTATCAGCGTGTCACTGTGCCGCCCTTGTAGACGATGTGTCTGTATCACGTCAGTACACTCAAAATGTGCCGGTGGACAAGGTATCAGATTCGGTAACTGCCCCACCTACTCGAAGTGCGTTCTGCACTGCATACAGTATTTATATATCAGATCTTCTGAATAGTGTGTGTGGGGGAAATACCGTTCGTCGAAAGGGAAATAAAATATGCTGATAACTAGATGATTCATTGAAATGAGGACAATTTTCCACACGTAGAATGGAACTCGATGCCGAAGATGGTAGGAAAGGGAGCAACATCATCACGTTTCAACAGCGGGGTGACTGCGGCGCAGCGGTAGAGTTGCTGCCTCACAATGCTAGAGACCCGGGTTCGATCCTGACTATGGATGTTGTCGATTACGGAGCCCATATGTTCTCCCAGGCGCCGCCTGGCATTATCTCCGGGTGCTGCGGTTTCCGCCACACTCCAAAGACGTACAGGTCGTGCTTAATGTAGGATAGTGCGAGTGTACGGCGTATGTTGGGCGGCGCGGAATCGGTGGGCCAAATCACCCGTTGCATGCGGTATCTCCTAAACACAGTAGGATGCTTACTTGGAGTGTACGTCCACAGGGCTACGGACCTAGTGATGGAAGGTGAATCTTCGGCATCACTGACTAGCAGGTTCAGTGCCAATGTCATATCGCACCAGGTAAAGTTATCGGACACCAAACTGATTCAGTATGAATTACAATGGGCGGGAATGAGCAGCTTTGAAGGAGGTTCTGCTCAACACAATCAACAACTGGACGGCAACATCTCAGCGTTTGTGCGGATTCAAACTCTGATCCGTTTCTATCAGTTTCCTGCCCGTTTACCGTGTGTAAAATAATTGGGATGGGGTTGATGTGAATACATTTTAGAAACTCAAGTTACAGTCTGTCGACCATTGATGCAATGTTTGAGGCAGCGACTGCTGTAGATCCCTCGATGGTGGGAACGTCAGTACCCGTGATGGAGTGGGTAGTGGTAATCACATGTTGCAGTCTCCTTCGCTCATAGCATTCAGGTTGCCGACCCAGGTCGTGGTGCAACCAGACAACACGCTCTCTACTGTACACCTGTGGAAGTTCCAGAGAATTATCGACGACGTACCGAATGCCGGCAATCTTTTCAAGGAGTAGAGGTGTTATAATTGCATCGATGTGCTGAGTCCAGGAAAGATCTTCAAAGACTTCCATGGACAGGAATTTGCAGCTTTTAACTCTCTGCACCATCGTCCAGTCGATCGAAGCACGTTTGTGGGACGTCATGCTTCCTGCTCCGAAATCCAAATCAGTTCCTTGGTCTTCCTGGCTTTGAGAGCATGGTTGTTGTGCTGGGACCGTGGGACATAGTAGATGGTGGGTGTAGCCCAGAATGTTGACGCCCATTGTGAGACAGGATATATGCTGATTTTAGTTTCCAGTGCATTCCTGAAGTACGATCGATTGAAGTCACAGCAGATGATGAGCAGGGCATCAGGGACTGGTGCTTACAGAGAGTACATGGCGAAGTATAAATTGTCCAGTGCCACATTGGCGTTCACTTAGGGTGCTATGTAGACCACCGACACCATGGTAGAAGTGAATTACCCAGTCGTTAATGGGGCGTTACTAAGTGAACTGGTATTCCATGTGGTCCCCAGACCTATACAAATCATATTTGAGACCAAACCTGGAATACAATAAGCAATTCTGGTCTTCCAGCGATTGGGAGGTATACTTGAGATTCAAATGGCGCATGTAAGAATCATAAAACTGTTACCGGGGCAGAAGAGTTTAAGATTTAAGGAGATAATGGAAAAGTTGGATCTTTTTCATCGGATAGTAGGAGATTGATGGGTCATCAGGGGCAAGGAAATGTAGACGGTTACTGTCGTTTTTCGAAGTCTGGGCAGTCGAAAGCTGGAAGACGCCAAAGTGCACAGATTCAGAAGATACTGAGAGGCAACTCATTTTTACAAAGGCAGTTGTGGTGAAGTGGAATTAGCTGCAAGAGGAAGATGAAGAGACGGCTTCGATTACAATGTATAAGAGACATTTCAACGAGTATATAGATAGAAGTGGTTGGAAGACTATTGAGCATCGTGGGCAAGTTGGGCTGGATTGGTTAGGCATTTTGCGTGACGTAGACTGCTGGTTCCGAAATATCTTGGTTGGTGATTTGACTATATCTCTATAAATAGCATCGTTATTGTGTGTCTGTAAGATTCTCTGAGATTATCTAGATAGTTACCCTCATTGTGCTTCAAGGACTGTCCACGTCTGGATATCATTTGGATCCCACGTACGTTCGTTGAAAAGAACATCTTATTTAAACAAAATACTTAATTTATTATTAACTGCAGCGAGCTGTTTGAAGTTCTGCTTTAGACTCCTGAACCATGATACACTGATCCATCCCTGGAGAATAATTCCTGGCTGTTGTGCAATATCGAGCTTTTGAATGATGGGGCATCCAGTGGACAGCATGTGAACTGCAAGCAAGCGCGGCCTATCAAACGTCTTGTGAACTGTAATATAACGTCCCATCATCTGCACTTAATGCCGTAACTAGTGAAAGACACCGCGCCAACATCTTCATTACCATCTTAACGACCCGCGACTCCAAATTCAGAGATATATGACATGAACTCCTCGATCTCCCTGCTCTACAGTACTCCACAGGGTCGAACATATCATTGAGAAAGAGCTCTCAGGACAAAGCAAAATAAAGCAAATCACAAGTAAACACATCAAATGCCATACGCTATTCCAAAGCCAACTTTCCCAGCTGATCAAATCCCAACGTCATTCTTCATATCTGTCTTGGCAATCTACCACCACACTGCATCTGCCACGCATCTTCCCACTCACCTAACCTATCCAAGTCATGTTACAGCCTCATGGTATTATCTGCGCAGCTCACACAGCCACCCAGCTTTGTGTCATTTGCAAACATGGAGATGTTACATTTAATTCCTTCGTGTAAATCGTTAATATATATTCTAACTAACTGGGATCGCAGCATGGAGCCTTGCGTCACCTCATTAGTCACTGACTGGCATTTGGGAAACAGTATTTCAACTTCCCCTCCCATTCCGAATCCGAACTTTCTGTCCTGGGCCTCCTCGATGGCCAGAGTGAGTCCCACCGCAAATTGGAGGCGCAACCCTTCATATTATCTTTGGGTAGTTTACACCGCAGCGGTATGAACATTGACCTCCAGTTTCAGGTAGTCCTTGTTATTTCACTCCTTCTTCTCCCCTTCCCGCCCACAAACATCGGTCTGAAGAAGGGTCTCGACCCGAAACGTCGCCTATTCCTTCGCTCTATAGATGCTGCCTCACCCGCTGAGTTTCTCCAGCATTTTGTCTACCTTGGAAATAGGAGAGTGCGCCTGCAAATGGGAAATCAGGAGAAGGCAACACTACGTAGAATTAGGGGAGGGTCCTGCGTCATTTTGAGAATGTTTCTACTTGTGTCTGTGAGTGTTCATGTCTCACTCTGTGTTTCCCTGTTTGTGTCTGCTGGTGTTCCCAGCTTAATGTGTGCTCCTGACGGTCTCTATGAAATTAGTCCTACCGTGCGTGAGAAGAAAGACACGTGAACACACACCCACCAACCCAGCTAAATAAACAATAAAATGGTCAAACTGGAGCAAGTAACATTACTGAGCATTGGCCTGCCGCACTGTGTCTCTTCAGTACATTCTATTTGTTCTCACGTCCAGGCTCAACTCAGCAATCCCGTAGGGGATGTTCACTGTTACTCTGTCTCTCGGTCATATTTTGGGAAATCTGAACACCAGCTGTGCTTCTGCTCCCTGCCTACAAAAAACAATTGAAGCAGAACGATCCGATGGCGAGAGCTGTGAGCATCTGGTCATCGGACACGACTGATATCTCACGCGACTGCTCTGAGTCAGTGGAGTGGTCCCATATTCAGGGATTCTGCAGCTAACCTGAATGAGTACGCCACTGCTGTGTTTGCCTTCGTTAGCAAGTGAGTGGGCGACTGTGTGCCGGCGACGTCAATGCGAGTGTTCCCCAAACGTAAAACATGGACTTTCACAGGTGAAGGCCAGGTCAGGTGCATACAAGCCAAAAGATCCCGAGCAGCAAAATAATGCCCAATATGTTCTCTGTAAAGCTATCAAGGATGCCAAGAGTTTGGGAAATGTTCTGCCAAAGACGGCTAGAAGTTGCAGAGATGTTTTAGATGTAGCACAGTCCATCACACAGACAAGACCCTGCACAATTGACTCCACGTGCACCACGCTTGCTCGCAAAAGCAACAAACGTAATAAAAGCTGTGTCCCAACAGGATTATTCCTTTCCATCCCTTCTCCCGTCCATTAGAAAGTACAAGTGCTCGAAAGCGGACAACTACACATAGGAATGATTTATTCTCTTCTAATATCAGAGTATTGTTCTAAACATCCCTCCACCTTGATGGATATATGTCCATGGAACATGTGCGCTATCATCCAGGAACTATGTTCTGCATTCTTTATCTCCCCCTTTACTTTCTCAATATACCTCATGCACCTCAATATACACGGCATTAATAAACCTAAACATGAATCATAAATCTTAATGCCCCTTGCAACGTAATTGTTTTCACCTTCACAATCCAAGACTCATAGTTAATAGGCGCATCGCATCATTAACATTTCTAGCTATGCACCCCGGCACGGTTGGAAATGACTCTTATATCAAGCTCAATGATGGTTTTATGTTTGCACAGATATCTTGTCCTCCAAATGCAAAGGTGCAACTCCTAGGAGAACGGTAGACTGGAATTATGCAATGTGGCTTCAGCAACGATTGTTCATTGTTCCAAATAGCCGGACAAATCGGGGTTTGGTGGATATAAAGAACCACATCGAACAAGATATTCTGTATCATGAACGATATTCTACATTCTATAGGTTCCCATTTACCCGATCTATTGCACTTTGCATTACATAGATAGTTTTTGTGTCTGGGATATTTGAACCGAGCGAGTAGCATGCAAAACAACTCTTTCCACTGCCGCTCGCTACATGTGATAATAATAGAACTAACCTGACCAAATGACCTGTGAGATAAGAAATAACTTTGATCAGAGCGGTCATGTTCATACCAGACGCTGACTAAGATTGTAGACGAGACACAGGCAGTGATGATGTAAAGGAGAAGCTGATGATCGAAGGTGATGATCGCCAAAGATCGCCAAAGCTCGCCAAATTATATGAAAGATGTCAACAAAATAGAAAGAGTACAGAGGAGATTTACTAGAATGTTGCCTGGGTTTCAGCACCTAAGTTACAGAGAAAGGGTGAACAAGTTAGGTCTTTATTCTTTGGAGCGCAGAAGGTTAAGGGGGGGATAGAGGTCTTTAAAATCATGAGAGGGATAGACAGAGTTGACGTGGATAAGCTGTTTCCATTGAGAGTAGGGAACATTCAAACAAGAGGACATGTTTTGAGAATTAAGGGACAGAAGTTTAGCGGTAACATGAGGGGGAACGTCTTTACACAGAGAGTGGTAGATGCGTGGAATGAGCTTCCAGTGGAAGTGGTGGAGACAGGTTCGATTTTATGATTTGAAAATAAATTGGATAGGTATATGGACGGGAAAGGAAATGAGGGTTATGGTCTGAGTGCAGATAGGTGGGACTAAGTGAGAGTAAGTGTTCGGCACGGACTAGAAGGGCCGAGATGGCCTGTTTCCATATTGTTATATGGTTATATGGTTATATGAATGGCTGTTAACCACCAATAGATTGCTGGAACATGCGAAGGGAAGGTGAAGTGTGGGGGACGGGTGTAAGCACACAATAAACATGCTGATAATGTACAGCGGACCGTAGTAATTCAACGGCATCTTAAATGCAAAAGGAAGACATGCTTTACTCAGATGACAGAAGACATCGGCGGTGAAAGGGAAAAGTGTAATTTCAGAAGTTAATGATCTCACCAAAATTCCGATATTGATGAAACGCATGCAGTGTGGTATCAGTACGTCAGCAAACACCGGTGTTGTTCGCCGGCGCACCTGAACAATATTACAGAATAGTTACTGCTCAACATTTATTGCTCAACAACTACCAATCTATTTCTCACTTCTGATGAATTGTCACCGATATTTCCTAACATTCTTGCTGCAGAACACTTCTCAACTAAATCCACAGACCGCTTGTTCCATATGCCCACCACCGTCAGAGTGTAAAGTATTTCCTTCAGGTTCCTTTCAACATTTCCACTCTGACATGGGCAATCGCATTGATTCCACACCCAAAAAGGCACACAAATGAAAATAAAAATACATTTCTCATGTCTCCTGTTCTTCTTGCAAAAGAACGGTTAGAAGCTTATTGTCATGTTGCATCGTAGCTTGTTTTTTGGAAACAACAATGCGAAGCCCGCGAGATATTGCAGAGGGTTATAAATATAGCCCAGTCCATTACTGAGCCCAGACCAATGATAGTCTTGATCTACACTTCCCGCTGCATAACATTATCCCAACACCCAACAAAATCTAAGACTTGGCAAATCCCGGTCAATTTTTTCCTTTCCCCAACACCTATCCGGCAAAAGGTAGCGATGTTTGTAAGCGTGCATCACAAGAATTAGGAATTGGTTCATTTCCTCCGTTACATTACATATGAACGGTCCCTCTATAGGCGAGGGCACTATTCAATCCTCGCAAGCCCATTATGAAGTGGTGCCAGTGGATGTACTGTATCTAGACTTTCAGAAAGCATTTGATAAGTTCCCACACGGGAGACTGGTGACTAAAATTAGAGCACATGGTATTGGGGGTAGGGTTTTGACATGGATAAAAAATTGGTTGGCAGACCGGAAGCAAAGAGTAGGAGTAAACGTGTCCTTTTCGGAATGGCAGGCAGTGGCGAGAGTAGTGCCACACGGCTCGGTGTTGGAGCCGCAACTGTTTAACATATATATTAATGATTTGGAAGAGGGAATTAGGAGCAACACTTGCAAGTTTGCAGATGACACAAAGCTGGCAGTGTAGACTTTGAAGAGGATGTTAGGAGGATGCAGGGTGACCTGGGCAGGTTGAGTGGATGGGCAAATGCGTGGCAGATGCAGTATAATATAGATAAACGTGAGGTTACCCACTTTGGCGGCAAACTCTGATTATTATTAGATTATTATTTCAATGGGGTTAGGTTGGGTAAGGTGGAGGTGCAGCGAGACCTGGGCGTCCTTGTACACCGGTCACTGAAAGTTGGCTTACAGGTACAGCAGGCAGTGGAAAAACTAATGGAATGTTGGCCTTCATAACAAGAGGATTTCAGTAAAGTAGTGAAGAGGTTCTTCTGCAGTTGAATAGGGCTTTGGTGAGACCACATCTGGAATATTGTGTAGATTCATTCCTCCATTCTGTGCTGTTTGGAAGATTATATATTCCAAACTCCTGGACCGACGGATCATCTCCTCGCTCTACCACTGAATTTTCTATGCTAGCAGCCGCAGCCTACAATTGGTAAGGATAGGTGACACCTCCTCGACAATAACCGAAGACTGGAGCATCGCAAGGATCCGTTCTCAGTTCGATACTACACCACCTTTACACTCGCCACCGTGCGGCCATAATAAGCCTTAGCTATGAGTTTGCAGAAGAAAACATTGTGAATGAATGAATGAATGAAAATGTTTATTGGCCAAGTATTCACATACAAGGAATTTGCCTTGGTGCTCCGCCCGCAAGTGGCAACGACATGCAGTGACTCCTCATAAAATAAGGACCAAACTTGGAACAGGTAAGTTCTCGTTTAATCTTACTATTTTACTTCGGAGTCATGTGAGTGACTACGTGAAGATTTCAAAGCTCTGTGATGTTCATGCAGTAGATTCACTCCATACGACACACTGCTTCAGTTGACACAGTAGTGAATAAATAATATATTGAACATTGCTTCAAATTATGCAATAACTATTTTAATAATAATAATAACAAAGGAAAGTAATAACCCCTCTATCCCAGGGGGAAATTACAACAAAGGATATGAAACAAATGATATGAAACAAAGCAAACAAATTAAACCGAAGCCAACACAGCATGTCCAAACCCTGGCACTGTGACAACAGGTTTATCATAAAATTTAGAAAATGTTTCTTCTTTAGACCATTCCGCGGCCTCTAGGAATTTGGTCGAGTGGCACATCCTGCGCCTTCGCCGCAGATGTTGATTCCGCCCTGGTGGAGTGAGATTTAAACACATATGTGTTTTTTTATATATGTTTTTTTTTGTGGGTAATGAGCATTGCTGTCTCACAACCTTGGAGACTCTTAGTTACTTCAATATATCGACACAGATGCTTAATCACACACAATGTTTGGTCCACAGGTAATGCTTTAAAGATTACCTTGGTACCAGTCTTTCCTGGCCTGCTTTGCTTGATTAGATCATAAACATAAAAAGTAATTTTATCTACAGACAAATGCATACAATCTAACCGTAACATTTGCAATGTTCGTACTCGTTGTGATGATACTAATGCCATGACCATAACCACTTTAAATGTTAACGTGCAAAGACAGTGACGTAATTGGAGCCCATTTCCGAAGCAACGTGAGAACGATATTGACATCCCAGATCTCTGTATATCTGGGTTTGGGAGGATTTTTAATTAAAAAATTCCTCTCATATATCGGGATATTAACGGATGAGACCCGATAGATTGTCGTTCTGAAAATTGTCCTAAATAGGAGGACAAAGCACTCCGAGCATTATTAATGGCACTATTACATGGTAAATGGTAGTGAATTGAGGAATGCTGTGGAACAGAGGGATCTAGGAATAACTGTGCATAGTGAAGGTGGAAATCGCGGCAAATTGCTTACAGAGAAAGGTCAAGTTAGGTCTTTATCTTTGGAAATTAAGGGGGGACTTGATTGAGGTCTTTAAAATGATGAAAGGGATAGACAGAGTTGACGTGGAACATAGCAAGGAACTTTCCAATACATCCGATATGTTTGCTGTATGATAAGATATATCTGACTGTATACAAAAGATATCCCATTTCTTTATATGTTTCATAGTGTTATCTCTCCAAGCTGCAGTTATGACATCCATGGTCCTATCCAACAGTCCAAGTCCTTGTAATGGTCTAGAAACATAGAAAATAGGTGCAGGAGTAGGTCATTCGGCCCTTCGAGCCGGCACCTCCATTCAATATGATCATGGCTGATCATCCAACTCAGTATCCTGCACCTGCCTTCTCTCCATACCTCCTGATCCCTTTAGCCACAAGGGCCACATCTAACTCCCTCTTAAATATAGCCAATGAACTGGCCTCAACTATCTTCTGTGGCAGATAATTCCAGAGACTCATCACTCCCTGTGTGAAACATGTTTTTCTCATCTCGGTCCTAAAGGAAATCCCCCTTATCTTTAGACTGTGACCCCTTGTTCTGGACTTCCCCAACATCGGGAACAATCTTCCTGCATCTAGCCTATCCAACCCCTTAAGAATTGTGTAAGTTTCTATAAGATCCCCCCTCAGTCTTCTAAATTCCAGCGAGTACAAGCCAAGTCTATCCAGTCTTTCCTCATTTGAAAGTCCTGACATCCCAGGAATCAGTCCGGTGAACCTTCTCTGTACCACCTCTATGGCAAGAATGTATTTTCTCAGATTTGGAGAACAAAACTGTATGCAATAATCCAGGTGTGGTCTCACTAAAACCCTGTACAACTGCAGTAGAACCTCCCTGCTCCTATACTCAAATCCTTTCGCTATGAAGGCTAATATACCATTTGCTTTCTTCACTGCCTGCTGCACCTGCATGCCTACTTTCAATGATTGGTGTACCATGACATCCAGGTCTCGTTGCATCTCCCCTTTTCCTAATTTGCCACCATTCAAATAATAGTCTACCCTCCTGTTGTTGCCACCAAAGTGGATAACCTCACATTTATCCACATTATACTGCATCTGCCATGCATTTGCCCACTCACCCAGCCTATCCAAGTCATCTTGCAGCCTCCTAGCATCCTCCTCACACCAAACACTACCCCCCAGCTTAGTGCCATCCGCAAACTTGGAGATGTTGCATTCAATTCCCTCGTCCAAATCATTAATATATATTGTAAATCGCTGGGGTCCCAGCACTGAGCCTTGCGGTACCCCACTAGTCACTGCCTGCCATTCTGAAAAGGACACGTTTACTCCTACCCTTTGATTCCTGCCTGCCAGCCAGTTCTCTATCCACATAAATACTGAACCCCCAATACCATGTGCTTTAAGTTTGTATACTAATCTCTTATGTGGGACCTTGTGGAAGGCCTTCTGAAAGTCTAGATATAACACATCCACTGGTTCTCCCTTATCCACTCTGCCAGTTACATCCTCGAAAAATACTATAAGATTTGTCAGACATGATTTACCTTTCATAAATCCATGCTGACTTTGTCTAATGATTTCACCACTTTCCAAATGTACTGCTATCCCATCTTTAATAACTGACTCTAGCAGTTTCCCCACTACCGATGTTAGACTAACTGGTCTGTAATTCCCTGTTTTCTCTCCCCCCTCCTTTTTTAAAAAGTGGGTTACATTAGCTACCCTCCAATCCTCAGGAACTACTCCAGAATCTAAGGAGTTTTGAAAAATTATCACTAATGCATCCACTATTTCTGTGGCTACTTCCTTGAGTACTCTGGGATGCAGACAATCTGGCCCTGTGGATTTATTGGCCTTTAATCCATTCAATTTACCCAACACCACTTCTCGGCTAACCTGGATTTCACTCAGTTTCCTACACCTTATTAGACCCCCGGTCCCCCTGCTATTTCCAGCAGATTATTTATGCTTTCCTTTAGTGAAGACAGAACCAAAGTAGTTATTCAATTGGTCTGCCATGTCCTTGTTCCCCATGATCAATTCACCTGTTTCTGACTGCAAGGGACCTACATATGTTTTAACTAATCTCTTTCTCTTCACATATCCATAAAAAACTTTTGCAATCAGTTTTTATGTTCCCTGCCAGTTTTCTTTCATAATCTATGTTCCCTTTCCTAATTAAGCCCTTTGTCCTCCTCTGCGGAACTCGGAATTTCTCCCAGTCGTCTGGTAGGCTGACTGTTTTTGGCTAATTTGTATGCTTCATCTTTTGTTTTTATATTATCCCTGATTCCCCTTGTTATCCATGGATGCACTGCCTGCCCCGATTTATTATTTTGCCAAACTGGGATGAACAATTGTGTAGTTCATCCATGCAGTCAAATAGCTTCCATTGCACATCCACTGTCAACCCTTTAAGAATCACTTGCCAATATATCTTGACCAATTCACTGCTCATACCTTCAAAGTTACCTTTGTTTAAGTTCAGAACCCTCGTTTCTGACTTAATTATGTCACTCTCCATCCTAATGAAGAACTCAACCATATTATGGTCACTCTTGCCTAAGGGGCCCCGCACAACAAGACTGCTAACTAACCCTCCTCATTACTCAATACCCAGTCTGGAATAGCCTGCTCTCTCGTTGGTTTCTCTACATGTTGGTTTAGAAAACTATCCCGCATACATTCCAAGAAATCCTCTTCCTCAGCACCCCAATGTACCAACAAATTACTGCGGCTGGGGATTGTCATGAATGGCTGAGTCATCATTCTGAGCACCAATGGGAACCATGGCTGTGTAGGCCAGTTTGGAGCCACCAAAATGCCTGCGGCGGAGTCATACTCTATTTTGGTGAGACATTGCCTAATCAGGCAGAATGGGGAAAAAGCATAGAAGAATATACTTCCCCAAAGTAGTGAGAATGCATCCACCGCTACTGCTCCTGGGTCTGGCTCCCATGAGACGTATTTAGGCAACTGGTGATTTAATCTAGACGCAAACAGATCAATATCTGGTAACCCATACCGACTGACAAACTTTTTGAAAACTTCTGGATTTAACATCCATTCTGTATTGTCATTGAACTTTTGTGATCTATTGTCTGCCACCACATTGTCTCTCCCTGCTACATAGATAGCTGAAAGCCGGATATTACTGGAGATACACCAGTGCCACATGAGGTTGACCAGATTATCACATGATACTGAACTCCCCCCATGTAATTGATATATGCCACAGCTGTGGTATTGTCCTACCTGTAATTGAACATGTAAGTCATTCATTGTAGAAACAATAAGCTACCAATCCATAAAACGCCCCCAATTAACTCCAAATAATTGATACCATGTGTTTGGAGAATTAAATCCTCGTGACAGGGGGCGGGGCTGGAGCGGGGGGCGGGGGGGGGCCTGGAGCGGGGGCGACGGGGGGCGGGTTGAACGGGGTTGGAGCGGGGGCGGGGATTGGAGCGGGGGGCGGGTTGGACGGGGTTGGAGCGGGGGCGGGGTTGGAACGGGTTGGGGCGGGTTGGAGGGGGGGGGAGCGGGGGCGGGGTGGGGGGGGCGGGGTGAGCCGAGCGAGGCTGGGGTGGGTGAGCGAGCGAGCGAGAGAGCGAGAGGGCCGGGCCGGGCCGGGCGGGGAGACGAGGCCGCCGACCTTGTCTGGAGCAAAGATGAAGCCGAACCAGCACTGACCCAGTCCCGCCCCGACCTGGTGACACGGAGAGAGAGACAGAGACAGAAAAAGAGAGTGACAGTCAGAGACAGAGAAATAGTGACAGATAGAGAGACAGAGTGAGACAGGGAGAGAGAGAGAGAGTGGGGAGGGATGGAGAGAGAGAGAGAGAGAGCGTCAGAGAGAGTGCGAGAGAAAGAGATATAGAATCAGAGACAGAGAGAGTGAGGCAGAGATATCGAGACGGAGAGTGGGGAGTGAGTAGCGGGGGAAACAGGGAGCAAGTGATGGGGGAGGATTTCAAGGGGGGTGTGGGTTTGGTGCCGAGGAGGATGAATGGGGGGGCAGGGAACTTGGGGAGAGAGGGGTTAAATGAGCCAAGGGGGTAGGAGCCAGGTGGGGGGTGGGTTCACATTGTTTGGGGGTGGGGAGGAGGGGGGACGGAGCAAAGGGGGTAAGGGGCAGGAGGCGGGAGCAAAAGGGGGGGGTAAAGGGGCAGGGAGCCACAGGGAGAGGTCTCATTGTTTTGGGGTGGGAGTGTGTAGCAGTTTAGGAAGTCAAACCAGGGCAGGGTCTTCACTGTGAATGGCGGGGCTGGGGAATGTGTGGAGCCTATGGATCTAGGAGTTCAAGTACGAGTTGGGCTGAAGGGCCTCTTTCCAATGCTGTATCACTCTATGAATCTATGGCAAAGTGCTGGAGTAACACAGGAAGTCTGGAGTAAACGGCGTCAGGCAGCATCTGTGGAGAGAATGATTGGATGGCATTTTGGGTGGAGGCCCGCCCTTGGTTTATTTAGTTTCGAGGTGCAGTGCGGAAATGGGACTTCCGGCCCACGGAGTCCGCGCCGACCAGCGGTCACCCCGTACACTAGCACTATCCTACACACATTAGGGAAAATGTAACCATTTTGTTGATTAATCTATAACCCTGAACGTCTTTGAAATGTTGGAGGAAACCAGAGCACCCAGAGTAAAAATCCACACAGGTCAAGGGGAGAACGTACAAACTCCACACAGACAGCACCCGTAGTCAGGATCGTACCCGGGTCTCCCAGCTGTGCCGCTGCTCCACTGTGCCGCACAGAATTATGGTTTCCTCCACCATAAATGCACCAAATATGCGCTAGTAATATCCTGTATGCCAGCTTGTTGACCCTCTGTGTTCCCCTCCTGCAGGGTTTAGGAGCCGTTGCTGTGGACAGACAGACAGGGACGTGAGTGGCCATTGAGGGCGGCCAGGGTGCCCACCCTTCCCCCATCTGCTCAGTGTGTGGCTGAGCTTCGAGGGGCTGAGCTTCAATGGAGAATCACATGACGGGGCACAACAAGGAGATGTGTTATGAGTGCGATGTGTGTGGCAAGGACTGGCAGCACCCGAGCCAGCTGGAGACCCACCAGTGGGTGCACACGGGAGAATGCCCCTTCGACTGCTCGGAGTGCGGCAAGAGCTTCTCCCGCTACAGCAACCTGCTGCAGCACAACCGCGTGCACTCCGGCGAGAGGCCCTTCACCTGCTCTGCCTGCGGCAAGAGCTTCAAAACGGTGGAACACCAGAAGAGACACCGGCGGGTGCACACGGGCAAGAAGCCCTATGGCTGCTCCACCTGCGGCAAGAACTTTGCCCAGTTGTCAAAGCTGCAGGAGCACCGGCTGGTACACAGCAGTGAGTGGCCCTTCACCTGCTCCGACTGTGGCAAAGGCTTCAAGTCGTCGCCGAACCTGAAGATGCACAGGCATGTGCACACCAGAGAGCGCCCCTACACCTGTGCCCAGTGCGGCAAGGGTTTCACCCGCTCCTGCACACTGCTGGTGCACCAGCGCATCCACACCGGCGAGTGACCCTACACCTGCAGCTACTGCGGCAAAGACTTCATCTGCTTCAACAAGCTGCTAGAGCACCAGTGCACCCACACCTGTGAGGCGTGCGCCCCTTCACCTGCACCCAGTGTGGCAAGGGTTTCACCCGCTCCGGCACCCTGCTAGAGCACCACGCACCCACACCGGTGAGCACCCCTACACCTGTGCGCAGTGCGGCAAGGGTTTCACCCGCTCCGGCACCCTGCTGGTGTACCAGCGCATCCACACCGATGAGCGCCCCTTCCCCTGCACCCAGTGCGGCAAAGGCTTCACCCGCTCCAGCACCCTGCTGGTGTACCAGCGCATCCACACCGGCGAGCGCCCCTACACCTGCAGCTACTGCGGCAAGGGTTTAATCTGCTCCAGCATCCTGCAGGTGCACCAGCGCATCCACACTGACGAGCGTCCGTACACCTGCAGCTACTGCGGCAAGGGCTTCACCAGCTCCACCAAGCTGCTGGTGCACCAGCGTACCCACACCGGCGAGCGCCCCTTCACCTGCACCCACTGCAGCAAGAGCTTCACCAGCTCCACCAGGCTGCTGTCCCACCAGCGCACCCACACCGGCGAGTGCCCATACACCTGAGCAGGGCTCTCGCTTAACCTTTTTTCCCTGGTGCCAGCCGGGCAACATTGACAGCCTTTTAGGTTGCCAAATGACAGTTTAGGTGGTCATTTGTCTTAAATGACGCGTGTTGCATGACGCGTGTGATAATGTGCTGGGACGAAGTGCATAGTCACCAGTCAGAATTATGCTCAATGAAGCCTTCACATATTATGTTCAAGAAGGAACTGCAGATGCTGGAAAATGGAAGGTGGACAAAAGTGCTGGAGAAACTCAGCGGGTGCAGCAGCATCTATGGAGCGAAGGAAATAGTCAACGTTTCAGGCTGAAACCCATCAGTCTGAAGAAGGGTTTTGCCCCGAAAAGTTGCCTATTTCCTTCGCTCCATAGATGCTGCCGCATCCGCTGAGTTTCTCCAACACGTTTGTCTACATTCACATATTATTTCTGCTTCAAATAACTCACAAACTAAACATATTCACCAATCAAGACATGATATATACCACAATGACATGCAGCAAAATTATAATACAATATCTCAACTCTTTTACACATCGCAATTAATGCAATTTCTATTAGTTCTTTCCACTTCCAAACAAAAATGTAGTTGGATTATTCACAAATGATCAACCTGTGTCAATAAATCCTGGACCATGCACACTACAGATTGATGCAAGCATGTTTTCTGTGAAGGACCGAAAAATACCATGACATGGCCATAGCATGGGTCGTTATTGCTATTGGCACTGAAACACTCTGGCTTCCCACATAATTTATCCATAACAAAATATACAGGTTGCAAGGAAATTTCTAAGGCATTTTATGATAATGGCTGTTAAAACCGACTATACCCATCTGACAGGTTAAACTTTACACTAACTGACAAGAGATGGCAAAGGACATAACTGCAGCAAGTGTCCTTTTGGTAATATGTTTAAAGGTGTAAAAGAAAAATAATAACATTGGGAATGAAAACACATTTGATTGCATTCCGTTATCAACATAGTCAATGTTTGCTCTGGAGACCATGAATCACAATAGGGTCAAGGGGTGTGGATAGATGGCCGGGGGGGGGGGGGGTGGTGTGAGAAGGCAATCGGTGAGGAATGGATGGATTGAGGCAGGTGAATTTGTACGTGTTGGTTGGAGTATGTAAAGTTGAGAGGGGAGAGCACGGGGATGTCAGTGGTGTTGAATGGGGGATCAGTACGGGATGGATGGGGGGGTGGTCAGTACAGGATGAATGGGGGGATCAGTACAGGATGAATGGGGTAGACAAAAATGCTGGAGAAATTCAGTGGGTGAGGCAGTAACTATGGAGCTAAGGAAATAAGCAATGATTCGGGTCGAGACCCCTTATTCAGACTATTTCCCCCCATTCTTCTTGAATGGGGGATCAGTACAGGATGGATAGGGGGGGGGGATCAGCACAGGATGAAATGGGTGGGTTCAGTACAGGAGGAATGGGGGGGGGGGGGGTGTCAGGACAGTGTGGATCGGAGGTCGGTACAAGATGAATGGGTGTTCACTACAGGATGAATGAGGGGATCAGTATGGGATTTTGAAAACGGATCAGTACGGGATGAATGGGGGATCAGTACAGGATGCATGAGGGATCAGTACAGGATGAATGGCGGATAAGTAAAAGATTAATGGGAGATCATTACAGGACGGATAGGGGGGGGGGGTTTGGTGTAGGGTAAAATGGAAGGTGGGTCAGTACGGGATGAAATGGGATGATCAGTGCAGTATGAATGGGGGGAGAAGTGCCAGGATGGATGGGGAAGGGCGGTCAGTACAAGATGAATTGAGGGACCAGTGTAGGATGGATGGGTGTGGGCAGGAGAATCAATGCAAGGTGGGTAGGTGTGAAATATATTGGGGGGGGGTAGATGGGGAGGGTGAGCACATGGGGGATGTCGGTGAGGACTGCATAGAGGAGTGATGGGGATCATTGCAGTATGGAGTCCCAGCATAGGATGGTGGAGGAGGCATACCAGAGAGAGAAGAGAGAGAGAAGAGGTGGGGGCGAGGGGCAGAGATGTGTGGCGGAAGTAAGGATCAGCACTCCCAGACAACATCGCCCCGCGCCTGCCATCCCTGTCCACTACAACGTGCCGTCGCCATGGGGGAGGTAGTTGGGACCTCGTCGCCACCAGCCTCTCCTCCTCCCCAGCCGCACAGGTAGGTGGCGGGGCCGAGCGTGCAGCTCAAAGATCCTATAGCTATAGGATCTATAGTGCTTCTGCTTCCGAGGGCGGAGGAGCCTCCACCTCCTTCTCTCCCTCGGCGTGCGCGAGGGGATGTATTGAAACGCCGTTATGTTTGCAGGTTGCACCGTTATCAGGGCGGGATAGCCGGCCACTGCCTGCAAATCAAACAACTGCTGCAAATCCAACAACTGCGCTTTCAAACAAACCCCACTCTCTACGCCGAGTTCGGAGGAGGGTGGGAGTTGGGAAGGAGGTGCCCCCTTCCGCCGGGCGGGATGCGGAGGAGGAGGCGGCAGAGCCGCTATCCGCGGCCACTGTTTCGCCCCTGTTCGGGGCCCTCATTCGCTCAAGACCCTTTGTCACCACGCACCTGGTATGTTTGCCACGCAGTCACAGATAACAAGAGGGATACGCCGCCGCCGTCGACAAGAAACGTCACGCTCCGATTCTCCAGAGATGCTGCCTGCCACACGGAGTTACTGCATTTTTTATGTTTATCGGTAGGAACCAGTATTTAATAAAATGGGTCGGCGTTTAGGTTGCCCTACGGCACTTGGTGGTCATTGGAACCCGGGCAACCGCTAATTTTCGAGCCCTGCTGACCCCAGTTGCGGCAAGGATTTTACTAGCTCAGACAGCCTGCAGTTCCAGCAGCGCACCCCACATGGGTGAGCACCCCCTACACCTGCGCCCAGTGCAGCAAGTGCTTCACTGCCCCTCCAAGCTGTTGTCCACCACGCACCCACACCGACGACCGTCCCGCCCCCAGCCCGGTGTGTGAAACCGCATTCCCATGGCCTCCCAACGCCCTGTAACACCAGCGCGTGCAACACCCAGTGGGCCAGCCCTACGACTGCCGTACTGCGGTAGGAGTTTGACAGCTCGCAGTTTGCGGCAGCCCGGCGGACCCCACGCCGGCCGAGCGGCTGCTCCACTGTGAAAAGAGAGCACGGGGGCTGCGGGAGCAAGCAGTTGAATACACAGCTGTGAGAGACCCTTTGTCCAGCGCTGAGTGTGGCAAGAGTTTCACACCAGTTTGACCACCTGCTGGAGCACGACAAGTCCACACGGCCAGCCCTCGTTCACCTGCCCGCTCTGCGGCAAGGCCTTTTCCGCACCTCCAGCCTGCTGGCACGCCACCACGTGGATAGGCACTGTTTAATAGACCACAAATGCTGGAATGAATGGGTAACGTTCCAGGTCAGACCACATTTTCAAGTGTCGAAACGAAACGTCATCCATTGCTTCTCTCCCACAGATGCTGCCTGAAATACTATCTCTCTGATGATCTT
>JAVHYY010000171.1:0-62179 GCA_035221665.1 Okamejei kenojei
GACTTAAGTTCAGATTCAATGATGTTGGACTGTGAAGGACCAGATTGAGCAAACCACTGGGTCACCAATGCCTTTGGTGAGGAAAAAACTCCACCCTGATTTTGGCATCCACGTGATCCAGGGCTATAGCCATGTTGTTGGCTCTTAACTGTCCTGTGAGATGGGTCCCGCCCTCCACTATGTTCAGGGGGCAATTAGGGGATGGGCAATAAAATACTGGCTTTGTAGCAACCTCACATCCCGCAGGTATGAGAACTAATTGTTACAGGGCTTTGTTGTGGAAAACTGGCAGAGTGAAATGGAATATATTTTGCAAATTATGTTTTGTTCACTGGGACTTTGCATCAAGAGATTTCTGAGAAAGAACAGTAACTGTTTCCTTTTTTTTTCCTTTTTTTGCAAAAGCTGTGGAATGTTTGGCTGTACACTATTATGTTAGAGAAGCAAAAGAGCAAATAATGATATGAGCTGATTTGTGGATTGGAGTGAACTGTGCCGTCAATTTTTTAGATTTGTATTGAAATCGAAAAGTTAAAAAAAAAACTAATATTAGAGGATTTTCAAAACTGTTTTTATCCAAATTCTATCCAAACTCATTGGAATATCACTGCCCCAAAACATGCTCGGAGCAGCTCAGTTGGACAACACTTAAATATAATAAAGATAATGGCTTTCAGGAATATTACCCAATATATTTTTAAGGGAAATAAGCACAAACGTTGGGCAATAGTTAAATGCTTCAGTTTCTCACACGAAACCATTGCCATGGTGACTGAGTCCCCCATTCAATGCTTGAACCCCACTCCTCCCCCGACAGCTCCTGCCTTCTGCAGCCCCAACTCCAGCCCCAGTTCAATGCATGGGACACATTTTACAGGTTGTCGAATAGTTTTATGTTGATTATGTGGTAAGCAAGCATTAGTACAAATGAAGACCAGTCTTCGTATTGTAATTGAATGTAGGCTAATGCAGTGGATCAGTACTGAATTGGGAAAGGATAGTTTTGTAAACAATCTGTGCTGCCTGCAGGGCACAGGTACAGCCCCACAGCAGGAGGGAATGTCGGGAGAGTTGGTTTGCATACCAATTTGACCATGAGATGTTTGTGCATTCTTCCTCGCTTCTTTGCGTATGGCCTATAAGTTGGAGGGACAAACTTGTTCATTTGTTCTAATTAAGAATTAGTTAGAGTTAGCTCTTAGGGGCTAACGGTTATCATAGGGTTTTGGGGTGAAAGCAGGAATGGTGGTATGATTCTCTGAATGTTCAGCCATGATCATATTGAACTGGCAGTGTGGCTCGAAGGGCAGAATGGCCTTCCTCCTGCACCTATGTTCTATGTTTCTATGAATGTGGGATTCAGCTAACGGAGAAGCAGCAGTGTGGAGGTGGTTGGGGAATTTTCGGTTTCCACGTTAGGATTTCAGTACAGGAAGCAGTAGATGCCATTTTAGGTTGGAATTTAAAAGGGAGTTAGATAGAGTCTATAGGGGCTAGCGGGAATAAGTGGGATGGTCGGGGAGAGTGCACGGAACAGGCTACTGATTGTGGATTGATCCAGCCATGATCACAATGAATGGCGCTGCTGGTTGAATGGGTGGTGAATGGCTACACCTGCCCTATTGTCTATGTTTCTACTGATTCTATGCCAGGTGAGGATATGGGAACAATGAGGTTAGTACAGCGGGAGAGGAGAACCTTGGTAATTTTTAAACTGAACAATTTCACTCTGTGGATTTTGAAAGGTAAAGAAAAGGTTGAGATTTGTTAGGAAGCTGGGTAAGTGGGGATTTAAGAGCGATTGGAGAAGAGGGTTACTACTTGGTCATTGTCCCTTCTTTACAAGTATTCGGTGGAACCTCCAAAAATTATAAGTATTTGTAAGTATTTTGAATATCATTAATCCAGGTGTAACTGATTTCACTTGTGTAGCATTTCTGTACTCATCTCAGTAATTCTCGGACAATTTTGAGCTATCATGTTCAAGGTTAGTGGTTTTTACCCCCCATGTGTGAATTGTACACAAGACAGTGGTTAGATTGTTTTCCTTAACCTTTCCATTCCTTCGGTTGAAAGTATCCCTCAGTTATACTAGGTAGGGTAGTTGCCGCATTAAGAAGCAGTTATCGATAAAAGGAAGGTGGTCATTTTGTTATCTGGCAGCATCGTAGTATATATACTGAGGATAAATGTGAGGTTATCACTTTGGTGGCAAAAAAAACCCTAAAACTGGAAGTAGGACCTATTATCTGAATGGTTGGCCTATTAGGAAAAGGAGGAGATGCAAGATTGGCAACGATGACCTGGGTGTCATGGTACACCAGGTTGTATTATAATTGGCTTGCAGGTGCAGCCGGGCTGTGAAGAAATTTGAAAGTGAATGGTATGTTGGCATTCATAGCAAAAGGATTTTAGAGTACAAGAGCAGGGAGGTTCTACTGCAGTGTACAGGGTCGTGGTGAGGCCAACAGGAGTTATTGCGTACAGTTATAGGATTCCTATAATCTGCGGAAATACATTCTTGCCCTAGAGGGAGTCATAGAAGGTTCACCAGTCTGATTCTTGGATGTCAGAGACCTCCATATGATGAAAGGACTGGATAGATTGGCTTGTACTCGCTTGTATTAGAAGATTGAGGGCGGGATCTCATAGAGACTTACAACAAATCTTAAGGGTTGGAAGTCTAGATGAGGAAGATTGTTACCGATTGTTGGGGACGTCAGGACAAGGGGTCACAGTTTAATGGATATATGGGGAGACAGTCTTTTAAGGACCGAGATGAGAAAATCATTTTTCACACAGAGAGTTGGTGAGTTGTGGAATCTCTGCACAGAAGGTAGTTGAGGCAGTTCATTTTCTTATTTAAAGAGGGAGTTAAATGTGGCCCTTGTGGCTAAGGGATCAGGGGGTTTGGGAGAGAAGGGGCATGTCCAGGTACTGGTTGGATGAGCAGCCGTGGTCATATTGAATGGCGTTGCAGGCACGACGGGCGAATGGCTGCTCTGCACTAATTTCTTTGTTTCTCTGGTTTTCCAACATGGGGGCCAGCAATTCCTGACACACAACACCTCTAATCAGCGCAGCAGGCGCCCAATTAGGGAGGTGCAATGCGTGATGAACGTTACTCCAGCTCGGATACTGAGTAGCACGACATTTCTCCAGGGCCATAGCAAGTTCCATCTTGTGGTTACGTATTTCTCACAAATTTACATCCGGTGTCACAGTGAGTGACTTACGTGATGGACCCCGCCGGGACGCGGCGCGACAATTTCGTCGAAGCATTGCGGAAGCGTCAGTCGGAGGAGCGCGCTCTCCAGCGCGAATTTTGAACAATTTATGGAAGGTAAGACTTACCTTTTCTGGTGAGCGTGGGCGATAGGTGTGTTTCTTTTTCAGAACGGACGGAAGCCCCATGGAGTCGCGCAGGGGAGAGCAGCATGCTGATTCCGCTTGCTATGGAAGCCGCCGGAGCGTGCTGTCTCTCCAGAGTGCAAGGTTGCTGCCAGCAGCTTCCCGGCTTCTCGCCGCTACTCAGAACCAGCAGGGCGCCGCGGGCGGCGGCAAAACCACCCGGAAGTCGGACAGGTCCGTTGACTCGGTGGGTCCGGACCTGAAGGGGGACACGCCCATTCCGGATAGGGACGGCGTGCGTCTTTCACGCGGGGAGCGGGTGGGGAGCAGTGCTCCAGGTGACTGCTTATGCAGGGGCAGCGTCACAGTGGTTGCCTCGAGAACTCCCGGCAGCATCCTTTCAAGGAATGCAAATGTCTCACCCTCTTCAGCTGGGGAGCATCAGGGGTCAGAGTTGGAGACCTGAAGAAGGGCAATGGCTGAAAACTGTGGGAGTGCCAGAAGAGAGAGCAGCAGAGATTGTGGGACACAGTGCGGGGTATCAACTCAAAAGACTGCTGATACAAAGCTGCAAGCAAGTAAACTCATGGCTTACAAAACCAGCTTACAGGAAGCACGCATTAACTTTATGGTGGGAAGTACATTGCTCCAGAGAATCCATTTTCTTAAAGTACCAGCAGTCTATTACCCCATCTGGGGCAAACAGGAGCATCTATAAGGGAAGCAAGGAGGTGACGCTCCACGGAGGTAACTGCTGGCTGCTAAAATCACAGCAGTCCAGGGACAAAACTGATGGGGTTGCTTTGCCTGAAGAGTTACTAGTGCTTAGCAATGTGTAATTACTCAGTGGAGTTAACAGTTACAGGAAGAGCATCATAAGAAGTGCGGATTTATGATACAAAGTAGCAACAGGCACCAAAATGGGTGTTGGGGGACCTCCGAAGCAGGTGAAAGACCTGCTATGAGGAAGCCAAGGCTATAGGCTGATCAAGGTGCCAAGCATCTCTAAAACCCTCCTATCAACAGCGGCGCACCCCTACCACACCACCAGAACATCGGATGTATGGAAGACCATCTGGTGGTGAAAGTCGAAGGGCCGGCCACTGCACAGCGGTCTTTCGCATGGCCAGCCCGGCCTTCATGGAAACACGCGCCAACCCCACAAAGGAGCAAGCTACACAATACAGAGATAACAACTGCGTAGACGAACCCACACACCACCGGTAACCATGGAGGTAGGATGGTCTGGTTTACTTAACCCACATTAGCATGACCGATTCACTCAAGTTGGGGGACGGTTGCCTAGTTTCATCATGTGTTGCTGCACTATTTACCTCTGAACTTTAACATATCGGAAGTATTCAGAATTTTCAATGAATATTGTATACGAAACTACCGGTCCCAGTTCAGCATAACGCCTATGAGGAAGTTCATACTTCAAATAACGAGAGAACAGCAGGCCATGCTGAACTGATTAAGACTAACAGTATCAACCTGCACCTAATTTCTATCGTTTCTATGATTCTATGCCTAAACACAAAATGGATGATGAAAACATCAGAGAATTTTCAAGGAGTTCGTATCAAATATATTTTAAAAAAAAAACCTAAAAATGATGGTGGTTGCCGTATCATTATAGATTTGTACCGTACTAAATAGACTTTACGTTCAGTATGCCCTTTCAAATAGACCACGTTTGTCAAACACAGGGTATCGTAAATTCCTGAAATATATCTGGATGGGCCAGCAATGGTAGATGCCTTATCCAATGGGTTGTCATCAGCAACCAGGCTATTACCAAAATTTATTAAAACCAGCCCGCTCTCGCACCTCTCCCCATACACATACCACTGACTGTACTAGTGCGACATATTCTCCCATCTCCAGGCGTTAAAATTGGAGTGGCTACATTGGTGGTATCAGCCACAACAGAGAGCGTTTAACGTACAACAGATAAATCAAAATTGGAACCATCCACTACCATGGATTATTTGGGGTTCAGTATTGACTCTGTTCATATGTCTTAAAACCTTGCCACCAAACAAAGTGACAGACATGAATAATGGGAGTATGCAAAAGCCTCACTGGCAACAGGGAACCATCCATTCGGCAAGGAGAGCAAGAGTGATTGGGGAATTGGTGGCTGCGTTCCAGCAGCACAATTGGACCACTCCCATTATTAAAACCTGGAAGAGGGAAATTTTTAGCGCTCTCAAAAATCATACAGGCCATTTCAATAGGCTTATGCAACTACCAGGAAAGTAATTAGAATTAAATGGTGGATGGAAATGTTACATATTATTCCTAACCCCATTATCACCCCATTCTATAATCCTAGGGACATTACAGACTGATGCCAGTGCTAAAGGTTGGGGAGAAACTAATACCACACGCAAGTTGTGGTGGCAGATGAGTGCACAAAAATAATTATTCTGTTTTAAAGCACTAGGAATTATTTATCTAGAAATGCTGGGTTTTCATGGACTCAGGGCCTTACTGCTCAGATGAGCACCAGTTGCATGTACGGTACAGATTGATACCACACTGGGGGCCTATTTAATATTTTATCATATGGGTGAAATAAAGTCTTAATATCATGAGATCGTAGTGATATTGCCTATTAATATCTGGCATGGTATATTTTTTTTTTACTTATGTATGGTATGAGAGAGATTTGGATCTCAACCACTTACCTTCCAGGCAAGCTAAATACATCAGTGGCAGACATCAGGTCACGTAAAATTCAAAGACAACATTAAATGGGATGTTGGATCGGAAAGTGTTTACAGATATTATAGAACGGTATGGGAAACCAGATATCGACTTTTTTCCATCCGGACTAAATTCACCAAAACTAACAACATATGTTGCTTGGGAACCAGACCCAGGGGCAGCGGATGGGCGATTTCTCGCTGCATTGGGGGGGGTTTTTGTTTTGCTATGCATTTTTCCTTCTGCCTCAATCAGGCGAGTCTTAACAATAATTAACAAGACGCCGCAACGGGTACCATGGTTCCCAACAGTACAAAGTTGGTCTCAGAACCCTGCATCCTGGATCAAACAACGGCCAAGGAGGTTGGCAACCCCGTGCTGGAAAGTATCGTGCCATGACTGTATGAACTTGTTGATTTGCAGTTTCTGAACACGGCCATTTCTGGGATACGGACTCTCCGACAGGACGATCAATGCCATCTCAGCGTCGTACAGGGAGTCCACGAGAAGACAAGTACCTGACATATGTCAGGAAATGGGAAGTGTTCAGCACCAGGACGAACACTACATATGACTCAGCCACAACACTGAAGTGCTGGAGTTCTGGCCACCCTTCATTTCGATGAAGGATTGAGTTACAGTGCCATTATTGTGCAAGGAGTGCCTATCTAATATCTGGGCAGAGGGTAGTGATCACCTGGTATAGGATCACACCCACTAGTACCTAAACGAATATGAGGGGTATTTGTAACTCTATTTCCCCCCAGGTCCAGATACCTTTCACCTATATATGGGACATAGGTAGTACACCATGTTACGAGGATGGACAAAAACCATATCGGTCGGTCACTCTGGACAAACTAATATACCTAGATGGGAATGATTATGGCACTTGGATCAGCACAAACGGGTCCAGTCCTTACAACAAAGCTAGAATAGGACGTCATGTCTGTCACAAAAATGGCAGATAACAACCTGCTACAATACAGGGGTACTTTAAACTAGACTGACCCGGTTCCTTTGGCCATTAGAGTTCTGGGCTGGCCCTATCCTGCAGATAGTCGGCCCTGCATAGTGACACATACTTTCCAAATATATAGTCACCAGAACTTATGGGCAACGGAGAGAGCTATTCTCATTAGCCATAAATGCCCTCACTAAGGGTCACAGTGCAAACCATATCCAGATGGTTCGGGTGGTATTACGTGCAGTGGTGAAATATAATGTTTTCAAATCTCACTCCAACAGGGCTGCATCTACATCGGTAGACGCTAGGATGATGGGAGTTCCTATGGACCACATCCTTGCCACAGCGGGGTGGGAGCAATGAACCGCGTTCAATGCTTTATAATAAACCCGTGGCCGATCCTGAGACGTTTGCAGGGCAAAAATTAAGTTCTGTAAAATAAATTACCCAATGTGGGGCATATTATTTTAGGTATGAATAATACCTTTATTGTTTTTCAGCAACAGTGTCGTGTGTGAAATACGTTCATCCTCCGTCCCAGAATGGCAGTGTGTGAGCATGGTCTCGTTCCAGGGCATGAAATCACAGAGCTTTGAAATCTTCACGTAGTCACTCACGTGACTCCGAAGTAAAATAGTAAGATTAAATGAGAACTTACCAGTTTGAAGTTTTGATCTTTAATTTATTGAGGAGCTACGATGAGGGATTTACGTGCCCTCCGCTCCCAAAACCCTCTATTATAAAGTTCAACTGGTATGGAAGTTTCTCTCTTATCTTACTATATTAGTCTACTCTGGTATCTGTATTTCACACCACTGCTTTGAAGAATGTCGCGCATGCGTCCTGGCGGGGTCTTCACGTAATCCCTCATCGTAAACTCCTCATAAAATAAAGATCAAACTTCAAACTGGTAAGTTCTCATTTAATCTTACTATTAATGCTCAAAGACTAAATCTTGGAAGCAAGAGTTCTTTATTCCTCACGACTCTGCAGACCCGGGTGCCTCTCCAAATCGAGGACACACCGAAGCCAAAGAAGTCATCCCCCTTTATACACAGAATTTTACATTCAAACCTCCCCTCTGGACCCTTCTCCAATCAGGGTCTGAGGTGCACAATCTGTAGGTACATCCACCGTACATCCCCTCGCACCTCCCATATCATACATCGCATGTTTCAAACATGTTCATGGTAATGAGCAGTTTCTTGACCAGGGGTGTGTTGTAATATTCATTTATTCTATTAAGCATGCTCAGTTGCTCAGACCTACCCTAGTTTTACTCACCTCCTAGTGAACCCTCTCAGTTCTCCTATATCAGTACTAAAGCTAAGCTATAGTGACAAGGGTCCATCTATCACTCCCTTCCACTGATATGGATCTCTCTACATCACTCCCTTCTACTGCTATAACAATGCTATTACTTCTTACTCAAGGACTCAAGGATGGGTCTGGCAACCTTCAGACACAGCTGTGTCAGAATCCTCTCTCCAGCCCCTCTCAGTTCGGATTCTCTTTAAAACTCCTTACTTTAATGGGGTTTAAAAACTTTATCCCTCACAATCCTCCCTTTTTCTTTTGCTACGCATACACTGATTAAACCCTCATTTCAAGTTCCCTCAACTCGAACTGACGTAACATTGTCCTAACCTTCTCTTCCTGTAAATCATGAACCTCCCTGGCCGCATTATCATTATTTTCTGTATTTCCCCTCTCTCTCCCATAGGCATGACTACCGCCTGCATCTGACTTATACTTCTAGTAATAAGTTCCCTAAAACAAGGATGCAACAGGGGATAAAGATCAGTCCAGCCTCTGCACATAGAAAACACGAGTCCCACCGTTCTCCACCATGTTCCTCCGAGGATGGAATCCCACATTGGGTTCCCATAATCGAATTCCACTTTTGTATTGGAACATGTGCCAACTTACGGATCCCTTCTGATATGTCCATCACTGCCTGTCCATTATCATCGATGTTCAAACAGCAATTAGAGAGGTTGAATTTCCCGCATACCCCTCCTTCTTCTGCCAGGAGGTCATCTAGGGCTAAAACCTGTTCTGGTATATCGCTGCTCTCATCTGCGTCTGCTGCTTTGCCAGCATTTCCAGCGCCCCCACAATTTGGTTGGTAATTACCTCCAGTACTGCCTGAAGCCTTATGATCCGGTTTAACATGTATGCTGGTGTTCGGTAGCCCAGGATCCATCCTGTATCCCAAGTGGCTGGTCCGTAGTATGAGATGATTCTTGCTGGTGGCCATTCATCATCTGTCCATTCTCCAATGTCTATTTTCCTCTTTTTCCGATATAGTCATCAAATACAGGTGTTCCTAAACGACCGGCCCTCTTTGGTGTTTAACAGGAAAAATCCAGGTTGTACCAGTCCAATAAAACAAGTCCCACTCCAATTCATCGGTAACACTGAGTATGCCTTGTATCCACATATCCATAACAGTCCTTCAGGGGCCGGTCCACTAGAGGCAACCTTGTTCCATATATCTCGCAATACTAGATCCCCTGATAAGGGTTGTTCCCGGTGCAGTTCCATAGTCCAGCCGATTCCACTCCATCGTCTCCATCCAGATAGCGCAGTTTTTCCCATATTTCTTAGTTAGATACCATTTTCGGCTCCTCTGGCCACCACACTCGGGACTGATTTGGCCACTGGGTGACGATGCGCTGGCAGGGGCTTGCTGCCTACTAGGACGGCATCCTTTGACCAGGGCCTAGCGATACACTCAGTCCCGACCGGAGCGTCTGTCAGGACCCATACCTGGGGATCTCGGTCTTGTCCAACTGTCAGGTTCCACCCCATCAGGTCCCATATTTCAACAATGGATCCTCTCCACGGCCAACGTGAACTCATCAGTGGTCCGCCACAGACCTAGCAGTTAGTCACATTCAGGATTCCAGCTATCCGGAGGGCCAAGTCCACAAACAGGTTTTTTTCTCCTTCAGGGATTTCGATCTGCTTCTTTATCTCTTCGTTCAGTGTCTGTGCACTTGAGGCTGAGTAGGTGGGGGAGGGGGAGGCTTAGTGACTACTACTTCTGTAACCTCTTTTATTACTTCCTCCTTCATCTTATCTATTGCCCATTTTACGATCTGAGAAGGGAAAACTAACTGTACACAAACCCATCTCTCTCCCCTTGGGCAGGTAACGGCCCCAAACTTCCCTATATACCCCCTATTGCCTGCCATCAAATACTCCTTTCCCCCCTCTTCACAAATGGTTCTAGTCTTCCGGTCATGGCATACTTTGTTCACATGGGAATGATAGGTAAATGATCTGGTTGTCCGCCCTCTGTATTGGATAGGATGATAACATTTATCACAATTATTAATACCTTTTACCACAACTACATACAAAGCAAAACAATACCACGACTGCTCCTTTCATACTGTCAGTTATACATTCAATGCTTTTTTTTTTTAATTACTGTTAGGGGTTTGCTTCCTGGCTTCACCATCCACTGTTCCTCCTCCTCAGGAACGGGTGGATCGACGGGTCCTTTAACCCGGATCGCGTGGGTCCACCCTTTTTCTTTTGTTCGTATTGCTGTCTCGGTTGTCAGTAATACTAGGTACTGTCCGGTCCACCTGGGCTGGAGTTTCTCCTCCTTCCAATTCTTGACCAGTACCCAGTCGCCGGCCTTTAGTCGAGTGGTGGGCTTTGAGCCAATAATCCTTTAGCTTTTAATTCTGTAAGGGAACGAGACACTGCCAGTAAATAGTTCCTCAAGAACACATCACCTCCCTCAAAGGTTGGTGTGCCTTCCACCTTCCCAAAATAAGGCAATCCAAACAACATTTCATAGGGAGACACACGCAATATCCTTTCGTGGTGCCGTCCGTATTCGCGATAAAGCAATTGGTAGACATTTAGTCCAGGGTAACCCTGTCTCCTCCATTAATTTAGTTATCTGAATTTTTAGAGTGGCATTCATCCGCCACTCCCCTCCCCGAAACTCTGGGGGTGCCATGGAGTATGCAGCTTCCAGTTTATTCCCAAGGCACGACAAATTAATAGGTGCACCTTGGAAGCAAAATGTGTTTCTCGATCTGAATCTATGGATTCAATGACTCCATATCATGGGATGATTTGTTCCAGCAGTATCTTAGTGACTGCCTGGGCAGTGGCATTTATCGTGGGAAATGCCTCTACCCACCTGGTGAAGTGATCCACTATAACTAGAAGATATTTCCACTGCTGTACTTTTGGTAATTCTGTGAAGTCTACTTGTATTCTCTGGAAGGGTCTAATGGCCAATTGTTGTCCTCCCCCTGGGACAGCTCTCATTACCTTCTTATTCACCCTTTGACACACTACACAACCAGACACCGCCTGCTTGGCTAAAGTATAAATGCCTCTACAGGCATAAGTCCGTAGTATCGTGTCGCACAGAGCCTGAGCTCCCCAGTGCGATTGTGAATGTAGTTGTTTAATCAAATCCCTCGTCAATCCTTTAGTAATTATTTGTTTTTCGTCCGGCGTCCACCACTTCCCGTCCGTGGAGCGCCGGACACCCAACTCATTCATTTTATCTTCCTCCTCCCGCGAGAATACAGGTATCTTCTCTATTCCCTCTCTCAACGGTATTAGAGACAACATTTTTACCGTTCCTTCTGTCGCCGCTGTCTTAGCGGCACAATATCGACTGCCCTGTTCCCTCTAGCTTCCAGCGAATTCCCTCTCTGGTGGCCTGCTACATGGACCACCGCTATTCTTTCTGGCAAATTTAGTGCTTCCAAGCTTTTTCAATTAACTGCTCATGAGCCAACTCTTTCCCTCTAGCTGTAATCATCCCTCTTTCTTTCCAGAAAGTTCAGGAGGGTTATTGTTGCATCCCTAACTGCCTCCTCTTGTTCCCTGATAGTAATTAGGTCGTCCACATACTGCAACAGCTGTGTCTCATCAGTCCTCGGAACGTCCTCTAATACTTGTTCTAATATTTGTCCGAACAGGTTCGGGGACTCCGTAAATCCCTGAGGGAGCACAGTCCACTGATACTGCTGTTTCCTTTGGGTCTCTGGGTTTTCCCATTTCAAACGCAAAAAGGTCCCTGCTCTCTTCAGCCAGGGGACAGCTCCAAAAAGCGTCTTTTAAATCTACCACACTGAACCACTTGTGATTCGGGGGTATCCGTCCCATTATGGTATACGGGTTCGGGACTACCGGGTGTCGCGTTCTAACTACCTTATTTAATTCCCTGAGATCCTGGACCAATCTGAACGTCCCGTCGGTCTTCCTTACGGGGAGTACGGGGGTGTTATATGGTTACATACAACTCTCTAATATACCGTCCTTTAGTAAGTTCTCTATAATTGGCTGAAGTCCTCTCTCCTTCCTTCCATAGAAATTGGGATATTGCCTTGCCCGTACTGCCTCACTTTCTTTTTTTCAGAGCTATTTTCAAGGGTGGGTTCTGCAGCCCTCCCCGGTTTCCTTCCTTGGCCCACACCTGCGGGACTATTCTTTTCCCTCGTCCTCTGTGGTCAATTTATACAATTGGACTATTATCTGTCCCCCTACGGGGGCTGTTCCCATTCCTAATTGGATTTGTAAATCCCTCCCCATCAAATTTATCCCTGCCTGGGGTACCAAGATTAAATCTTCCGTAGTTTACCCGATTCTCATATTTTACCACCACCCCTTCTACCTCGGGTAATGTCATCACTTTCCCTTCTACCCCTGAGATTCTAACCTGTTTTTTTACCCAATCTCATTCCTTCTGGTACCTTAGTTACACTCGATCTCTCTGCTCCCGAATCTACCATAAATATCATATCCTCTCCCTGGGGTCCTAATCTTAAGTTTACCAGAGGTTCCCGTGTGTATCCCATACACCCCAGGGAGCGGAACCCCTGACTCCCCTATTCTTCCTCCATGAGTGCGTACGACTGCACCTCCCGTCGTCGCTTGGGACATTCCCTCCTGAAATGACCCTCCTCTTTACAATAATAACACCGGGGTGGCCCCGTGTACCATCTTCTTGATTCTTGTTTCTTGTTTTCCCGGGGACCCCAAACTTCGGTCCCCCCATTCACCTCTTCCTCGTCCTCCAATACTACCGCTTCCCCTTCCCCGGTCTCCATGAGCACCCGGCCTTCTATCAACCTTTGATCCCCCCCTTCTGTACTCCTTGCTGTACTGCTTGCAACATCATTTTTGCCTTTCCCTTATGTTTCTCCTCATCCCGTCTTACATATACCTTTTGAGCCTCTGTTAACAATTGATTCAATGGTTTTTCATTCCAATCTTCCAATTTTTCCAATTTCTTTCTAATATCCGGCCATGATTTTGTTACAAAATTAACCTTTAATAACTGCTGACCTGCGGCCGTATCAGGGTCTATCCCCGAATACTGCTGGACATTCCTCCTTAAACCTTTGTAAGAACACTGTCGGAGGTTCGTCCTTGTTCTGCTGATTTTCAAAAGCCCGTTCAAAATTTTGTCCCTTGGGAACGGCCTCTCTGATTCCCTTAATTATTATTTCCCTGAGATTTCTCATACTGTTTCTTCCTTACCCTGTTTGGTTACTCCAATCCGGCGCAGTAATGGGATATTTTTACTGCTCCCCTCTGCTGCTCCCGCGTCAGCCGGCAACCCTTCTCCTGCCTGTCTGACCATCTGTCTTTCTTCTGAAGTAAACAAACTTCCCATTATTGACATCATTGTCTGCCAACTCCTTTTTTTCCCTGGGCCCCATTAATTTATCACCCTTTTCCAACCAGAATGTTCATCTAAACAAACCATAAAAGCTGCTTGTTGTTCAGCAATTAACTTATTTCTAATTTTGTTCAAACCATTCTTCCTACAATTCCCAAATTCCAATTCCTAGTTTAAATACATACGACTAACAATTTTCCCAATTAACTTTACTGAAAAGAAATCTATAGAAGCCAAGCAACCTACATTTTCCAACATCCCCTTTTTAAAGTTGTGATGATACAAAGCGTTGTCCGTTACCTTACAATAACCTCCCCCATTGCTTACAATTTCTTAAAGGAACACACACACATACCCTTACAACATGTGGCCCACAGCAAACAAACCTATCACATATACAAACTTCCTCATTCATACAGAACCGGTTTTTACACACACATCACATTAGTTCCATTCTTACTTCAATGAGATTGTTTGAAACAACTCAATATTTTTCATAAAAACATTTTTGGCCCTAGGAACTGATCTATTTGTTCAGCCAGTCCCAAGGGGTCTTCCAATAAACTTTTCATCTCCTTTTTAAAGTTCCTCACCTCCATACTGGTGAGAGGCACATTTACAAATCCCATCCCCCCCGGCGTTTCCCCCTAACGGGACCTCCCTGAGGGGCTTCATTTGAACAGATCGGTCTAATCTCTGTTCCGCTGCCCTCGTTTGAGATCGCGTCCTCCGACTACTGCCTGGGACACCCGTCCCATCCTTGTCTTCACTTTTTATTTTCTCTTCCTTATCTGACTGGCTCTCTCCTTCACATTCTACTTTCTGTAATTTCTCTATTATCTGTCTCTTCTGAGACAAGAGCGGACAGGTTTACTGCCGATCCGCTCTGGCTTAGTGGGACCTCCTGGGCAGATGCAGCCGGCGCTGATGGGATATATTTGGGGGCTGGGATTCATATGGCGGGGCAGTCTCCGTAGGTGATCATCACCAATTGGTGGCCAGTCAGGTTCATCCTGCTCTCTTTCCGTCTTTAACGGAAACATCCCATTATTGGGTTTCCAGCACTGGGCATATTCCTTTTCTATTTGATTCGGCGTTTGTCTTTCATTCACAAAAACATTCAACGCCTGTCCCACCCAGTCCTCATTTGAACCCAACCGCGGCCACCACACTGCGCTCCCTCGAATAGGCTCCTTTGGCCACTCAAAGTAACAAAACTTTATCATAGTTTCCTTACTCTTACCCCGGGTGTTCCCTTCACCCCATCCAACATTCGCCCCAACGGACTATCAGGCGGAATGTTAGGCTCCATATCAGTATGAGCCTCATCCTGGTTCCCCGGACTCTTACTTTTCCCGTTCCGGTTTCCCATCGTCTCGTCGGACTATTCCCGTCCGACATACCCCGGTCGCCCAGGCAATACTTAATAGTCGCTTTTCTTACCTGGGTCCTGTGCACAAGAATCGCTTGACCGTCCCGTACGTATTTACCTTACACCCCCTCTTGCTTCCCGAGTCTTTCCCACCGAATATCACTCGCTCAAACTGCTGATGGCAAGCAAGGAGATCGGAGACTGCAGAAATCAGCAGGGTGCACCTTCCCCTCCTTCTTTGCCTCCACCAAGCAGCCGGAGTGGCGATCCCGGACGAGCCCCCAATTTGTGAGATACGCTTTGTGCTCACAATTAATGCTCAAAGACTAAATCTTGGAAGCAAGAGTTCTTTATTCCTCTAGACTCTGCAGACCCGGGTGCCTCTCCAAATCGAGACACACCGAAGCCAAAGAAGTCATCCCCCTTTATACACAGAATTTTACATTCAACCTCCCTCTGGACCCTTTCCAATCAGGGTCTGAGGTGCACAATCTGTAGGTACATCCCACCGTACATCCCCTCGCACCTCCCATATCATACATCGCATGTTCAAACATGTTCATGGTAATGAGCAGTTTCTTGACCAGGGGTGTGTTGTAATATTCATTTATTCTATTAAGCATGCTCAGTTGCTCATGACCTACCCTAGTTTTACTCACCTCCTAGTGAACCCTCTCAGTTCTCCTATATCAGTACTAAAGCTAAGCTATAGTGACAAGGGTCCCATCTATCACTCCCTTCCACTGATATGGATCTCTCTACATCACTCCCTTCTACTGCTATACAATGCTATTACTTCTTACTCAAGGACTCAAGGATGGGTCTGGCAACCTTCAGACACAGCTGTGTCAGAATCCTCTCTCCAGCCCTCCTCAGTTCGGATTCTCTTTAAAACTCCTTACTTTAATGGGGTTTAGTCACTTTATCCCTCACAATCTACTACTGTAATCTTCTTTGTTTCCAACGCTTGTGTCTTCAGTCTCAATCTACCACCGCAAGGTGTCTCATTGTTCATTGCCAAGGCTACTTCAATAACACCTCTCATATCAGTGATCTCATCAACCAAGAAAGACGATGGCAACAGGCCCATGGGATCTCCACACGCTGTGGGTGCCTCTCCAGTCATGACTTGGAAATCCATTGCTGTTCCTTCATTCCCATCAAGAGCACCGTGGGAGCATCATTCACTGGCTACGTAAGGATGTTCACATCCTCATGGGCTAAAAATGGAAGCCTGAGCAGTGAGGCCCACATCCTAAACAATTGATTTCTAAGCAAACAATCTGGAAGGAATCAGAAAGGGCACCCCGTCATCAGCTCAGCAGTTAGTCTTGTCAGCATCGTGAGAAGAAATCTAATCAAGCTCCTTCCTTAATCCGGGTTAACAAATCATATCCCCCATATTGTGTGAATTCTGCAGAGAAATACAATTCATTTTTATTGCTGCTCACCCTCTGTTTTGATATTTTTTCCCAGTTCCTGAATCTTTCTCTTCGTAATTCATCTCATCTCCCCCTCCAACTCACACTGTCCGTCACTCTCACATTCTAAACACTGGGATCATCCCGTGTCTTATCTGGTGCAAATGTCTCCGTTGGGGCACTTGCTGACTTTCACAGCAGAAGTGTAAACAGGGCCTAACACAGATCCTTCCTCTTTTACGCTGATGTTATCTTCAGAAACAACTTCTCTATTTACCCTTTACATTTAAAAGTAATTTCTTATAATTCTATTTATATATAATTTTGTTTAAATATGTGAAGCAGAACATGGGGCATGTGTGCTGAGGATGCATTTATTATAATAGTAACTAAAAGACAGAGAAGCTCGAGTATCTTTGTCAGTGATTGGGATAATTGTGGCAGATAATCTACAGTATGGTTCAAAGGAGAAGATTTATTCCAATTAGTTTTTACTAATATCAGCATCAAAGTCAATATTTATTATCGATCACTAACTGCCTTGGAGAAGGAGGTGGTGAGCTGCCTTCTTGAAGTTCTGCAATACTGTTGGTGAAGATGCTCTCACACAGCTCTCAGGACTCAGTCAGTCACAGAGTCGTACAGCACAGAAACATTGTCCATGCTGACCTCGTTTCCTCATCAAACTTTGTTCCATTTGCCCCATATCCCTCTAAACCTTTCCTTTCCATCTACCTGTTCAAGTGTTTTTTAATTGAAATGCTAATACTTGCTTTCAACTACCTCCTCTGGCAGCTCATATATTGATCAGATTCAGATTCAGATTCAGATTCAGATTCCTTTATTGTCATTCAGACCTTTCGGTCTGAACGAAATTTGTTACCTTGCAGTCATAACATGTAATAAATTAAAACAAAACACACAATAAACACATATTTAACATCCACCACAGTGAGTTCACCAAGCACCTCCTCACTGTGGTGGAAGGCAAAAGTCTTAAAGTCTTTGTCTTTTTTCCCCTACTTGTTCCCCTCTGTACTGAGGCAATCCAGGCCTCCGATGTCATCGTCCACCAGGCCCGCGGCCGAGCCTCCGAAGCCAGGCCGTCACCGCAGCCGTTGCCGGAATGCCGGAACACCACCACAGCTCCCAGTCAGGATCGACCACGGGAACGCTGGAGCGCCGGAGCTCTGAAGCCGGGCCGCCGCTGGAGCACCGCTGGAGAGCCGCTGGAGCCCCGAAGCCGGGCCGCCGCTGGAGCACCGCTGGAGAGCCGCTGGAGCACCGCTGGAGCAACTGCTGGAGCCGCCGGAGCTCCGAAGCCGGGCCGCTGCTGGAGCACCGCTGGAGAAGCCCTGGAAGCCCCGAAGCCGGGCCGCCGCTGGAGAGCCGCTGGAGCCCCATAGCCGGGCCGCCGCTGGAGCAACTGCTGGAGCCGCCGGAGCTCCGAAGCCGGGCCGCCGCTGGAGCGCCGCTGGAGCGCCGAAGCCCCGAAGCCCCGAAGCCGGGCCGCCGCCGCCGCTGGAAACACTGGAGCTCTGAACGCTCGCCACAGCTCCGAGGCCACCAGCTCCGCCATTAGGCCTCAGCACAGACGGAGACGGTGACGGGGGACACGACAAGAAAAGGTCGCATCCCCCCGAAGGGAGAGACTAAAACCTTGTTTCTCCCACCCTCCCCCCCACACAAACACAGCCTAATAAACCAAAAATTCTAACTGAAACAGACACAAAAAAGACGAAAAAAAAGAAAAAAACAGACGGACTGCAGGTGAGCCGCAGCTGCCACGCAGCGCCGCCACTTCCGGAATTGGTGTACTCAGTATTGATGTGGATAGAGAACTCGCTGGCAAACAGGAAGCAAAGGGTAGGAGTAAACGGGTCCTTTTCAGAATGGCAGGCAGTGACTAGTGGGGTACCGCAGGGCTCAGTGCTGGGACCCCAGCTATTTACAATATATATTAATGATCTGGATGAGGGAATTGAATGCAACATCTCCAAGTTTGTGGATGACACAAAGCTGGGGGCCAGTGTTAGCTGTGAGGAGGATGCTAGGAGACTGCAAGGTGACTTTGATAGGCTGGGTGAGTGGGCAAATGTTTGGCAGATGCAGTATAATGTGGATAAATGTGAGGTTATCCACTTTGGTGGCAAAAACAGGAAAGTAGACTATTATTTGAATGGTGGCCGATTAAGAAAAGGGGAGATGCAGCGAGAACTGGGTGTCATGGTACACCAGTCTTTGAAAATAGGCATGCAGGTGCAGCAGGCAGTGAAGAAAGCGAATGGTATGTTAGCTTTCATAGCAAAAGGATTTGAGTATAGGAGCAGGGAGGTTCTACTTCAGTTGTATAGGGTCTTGGTGAGACCACACATGGAGTATTGAGTACAGTTTTGGTCTCCAAATCTGAGGAAGGACATTCTTGCCATAGAGGGAGTGCAGAGAAGGTTCACCAGCCTGATTCCTGGGATGTCAGGACTGTCTTATGAAGTAGGACTGAATAGACTCTCTAGAATATAGGAGATTGAGAGGGGATCTTATAGAAACTTACAAAATTCTTAACGGGTTGGACAGGCTAGATGCAGGAAGATTGTTCCCGATGTTGGGGAAGTCTAGGACAAGGGGTCACAGTTTAAGGATAAGGGGGAAATCCTTTAAGACCGAGATGAGAACGACTTTTTTCACACAGGGAGTGGTGAGTCTGTGGAACTCACTGCCGCAGAGGGTAGTTGAGGCCAGTTCATTGACTATATTTAAGAGGGAGTTAGATGTGGCCCTTGTGGCTAAGGGGATCAGAGGGTATGGAGAGAAGGCAGGTACGGGATACTGAGTTGGATGATCATATTGAATGGCGATGCAGGCTCGAAGGGCCGAATGGCCTACTCCTGCACCTGATTTCTATGTTTCTATACCTACTACCCTTTATAGACAACAGGTGCAGGAGTAGAGGCCATACGGCCCTTCAAGCCAGCACCGCCATTCCATGTGATCACGGCTGATCATCCACAATCAGTTCCCCGTTCCTGCCTTCTCCCCATATCCCCTGACTCTACTATCTTCAAGAGCCCCATCTAGCTCTCTCTTGAAAGCATCCAGCGAACCGGCCTCCACCACCCTCTGAGGCAGAGAATTCCACATATTCACAACCCTCTGTGTGAAAAAGGTTTTCCTCATCTCCGTTCTAAATGTCTTGCCGCTTATTCTTAAACTGTGGTCCCTGGTTCTGGACACTCCCAACATCAGGAACATGTTTCCTGCCTCTATTGTGTCCAAACCCTTAATAATCTTATACATTTCAATGATCCCCTCTCATTCTTCTAAACTCCAGAGTGTACAAGCCCAGCCGCTCCATTCTCTCAGCATATGACAGTCCTGCCATCCTGGGAATTATCCTTGTAAACCTACGCTGCACTCCCTCAATAGCAAGAATGTCCTTCCTCAAATTAGGGGACCAAAACTGCACACAATATTCCAGGTGTGGTCTCACTAGGGCCCTGTACAACTGCAGAAGGACCTATTTGCTTCTATACTCAACTCATCTTGTTTGAATCCTTTATCCTTTGAATGTGAAGGATGCCCTTCGTGTTCAGATTAAACCTTATCATCTCACCTCAAACCCGTGTCCTCTGGTTGTTGATACCCCCACACTGGGTAAAAGGCTCTGTTCTTCAGCCTATCTATTCCCCTCAATAATTCAACTGCATTTCAGCCTCCTGCACTTGAAGGAAGAAAGTCTGAGGGAGCACAATTTGTCAGGCCCATACAGCTGATCCAATATTGGTCTCAACACCACCTGCCCACTTTCCCCACGTCTCCTGACCTGTTGAGTTTATAGTCAATCATCCTCTATCTTGAACATAGTCAATGTCTCAGCCTCTGCAGCTCCTTTGGGAAGATGACATCAAAAACTGTTGTGCCAGTCAGAGCAATATGGGATGACTGGTGTAATGACAAAACATTGTCCCAATGAGAACTGTGCAATGGTCCTTCTGATTTCTGCCAAAGCCATGGTCAACAGATTCACCTGTTGCAGGTGGACAGGAGAGGAGGAGGTCAAGTAGGTCAATCCCTTGTGTTGGCTCATTCTCTACCTGCTGTAGAAAGAGCCTGACAGACACATCCTTCAGGGTTCGGCCATCTCAGTGAGTGGCCGTGTGACCAAGCCATTCCCAATGATGGATGCTGAGGTCCACACCCAGTGTACACTCTGTACTCTTGCTTCTTTTAATGTCATTCGAGATTTTGCTCAGCTGACCAATAATGGTGGGCATTCATTAGGACAGTGAAAGCTTCCCATGGTGAAATCTGTGGGCTCCTTCCCATGAAGAGGCAAGTGAGGAAACAGTATGTTCTTTCTCCTTTCACCAGGGCCAATCCTCTCTCCGGGAATGGTTCCATTTATCCTAATGGGTGCAATGGAATTGCCAGCATGTTTAATGAACACAACCCGCTATGGAGGTTGTAGATGGTTTATATGCAACCAATAATATAGTTACCTCACTCCCATTTCGACCATCTCGTTGAGCATCGCCTCGACCTTGTCCTTCATGGCGTGAGACACCCTGTGAGGTGCGCGGACCACGGGTTGTATATTTGGGTTCGTATCCCACTTCTGACACCATGTAAATGAAAACTTTACAAGCTCTTAAGTGTGCAACATCTTTTAATGATAGCACTGGGTATTACATACACCTTCAAGCACCGGCTACATTTTCCTACTGAGGGGAAGGCGTTATGATTGATGTTAACTGGGCGGGGTTAATGGGAGTGAGGTAACTATATTATTGGTTGCATATAAACCATCTACAGAGGTTTTTTTATCATGAAATGGCAGGACCTCCCTGAATTGCATGTACTCTCTCGTGGAACATCAGGCCCAGCAGGATGCAGCAAAGCACCTGGAGTTCTCACATTTGAGATCCATTCGAAATGTTCAAAATTGCAAAGGTGCAAGTTCGATTCCAGATGGAATCTTTATTTGTTGTATAATTCTGTATCTTAACCCATTTGTATCAACACTAGTGGTACCGGAGCCATGAGCTGGAGGGGGAGTGTCATTTAGTTTGACAAGAGGCAGCATCAGTTACTGTGCAGTGTGAGGGAACCTCAGCTTGTCCTGGGCTGGGCTCAAAGACACGTTGCTGCTTCTCCAGAATTCCACACGAGTTCCTCTGCAGAAGGTCAGTAAACAAGAGGCAGCGTCAGTTACTGTGCAGTGTGAGGGAACCTCAGCTTGTCCTGTGCTGGGCTCAAAGCCACGTTGCTGCTTCTCCAGAATTCCACACAAGTTCCTCTGCAGAAGGTCAGTAAACATCAGACATTATTCTTCATTGGTAATAGTGGATTCAATGAAGGGGATTAAATGATTGAAATGTAGTTTGCAAAACTGATGTACTTCTTCAAATGTTATTGTGAAATGTGTTCTCCTATTACAATGATGGTGTCTTCACTAAAAAGGGAACAAATGTCATTATTTTTGCTACATCCGACTGATTAAAATCTAAAATAGCGGCGTTTCTCTTGACTACTCAAATGCACTTTATTCTTTCCCACATTTCAAATTTCCTGTTTCCTACCTGCTGTATGAAAAGATTTCAATATATAACCTTGTTGTTGTTTCTGTTTTGATCAATGTTTTGATCCTGAAAAAAAAAGAAATTGCTGTATTAATAATTTCCCTCCACAGATGCTGCCGGAGCCGCTGAGTTCCTCCAGGAATTGGTTTTGGTTTTTTTGCTTCAGGGAGAAGAAGTGGATGTGTTGAATTTTCAGAAGGTCTTTGATAAAGCCATGCATAAAAGATCAACAAGGAATATTAAAATATGTGGATTTGGCAATGTTCAACTGGGATGGGTTGACAATTCTTTAGCAGGCTAGGAACCGAGACTCCTTTTGGGTGGCACATGGTGACTAATGAGCCATCGTTGAAACCATCGCTTGAGCCGGTTATTTTCAAAGTACATTAATGATTTTGACAAGGAAGTACATTTAATATTTCTAAGTTTGATGACATGAAACTGAGAGTAATTAGGAGAAGCAAAGAGGATGCAAAGAGATTTCCAGGTGATCTCAGTCAATAGACAATAGACAATAGGTGCAGGAGTAGAGGCCATTCGGCCCTTTGAGCCAGCACTGCCATTCAATGTGATGACGGCTGATCATCCCCAATCAGTACCCCGTTCCTGCCTTCTCCCCATATCCTCTGACTCCGCTATTTTTAGGAGCCCTCTCTAGCTTTCTCTTGAAAGCATCCAGAAAACTTGCCTCCACTGCCCTCTGAGGCAGAGAATTCCACAGACTCACCACTGTGAGAAAAAGTGCTTCCTCGTCTCCGTTCTAAATGGCTTACTCTTTACTCTTAAACTGTGGCTCCTGGTTCTCCTGTGACTCCCCCAACATCGGGAACATGTTTCCTGCCTCTAGCGTGTCCAAACGCTTAACAATCTTATATGTTTCAATGAGATCCCCTCATCCTTCTAAACTCCTTCTACAAGCCCAGCTGCTCCATTCTCTCAGCATACGACAGTCCCGCCATCCCGGGAATTAGTAAACCTACGCTGCACTCACTCAATAGCAAGAATGCCCTTCCTCAAATTAGGGGACCAAAACTGCACACAATACTGCAGGTCTTACTAGGGCTCTGTCAACTGCAGAAGGACCTCTTTGCTCCTATATTCGATTCCTCTTGTTATAAAGGCAACATGCCATTCGCTTTCTTCACTGCCTGCTGTACCTGCATGCTTACTTTCATAGACTGATGAACAAGGACCCCAGATCCCATTGTACTTCCCCTTTTCCCAAATTGACACCATTTAGTAAGTAATATGCCTTCCTGTTTTTGCTACCAAAGTGGATAACCTCACATTTATCTGCATTAAACTGCATCTGCCATGCATCTACCCTCTCCCCCAACCTGTCCAAGTCACCCTGCATCCTCATGGCATCCTCCTCACAGTTCACACTGCCACCCAGCTTTGTGTCATCTGCAAATTTGCTAACGTTACTTTGAATCCCTTCATCCAAATCATTGATGTATATTGTAAATAGCTGCGGTCCCAGCACCGAGCCTTGCGGTACCCCACTAGTCACCGCCTGCCATTCTGAAAGGGACCCGTTAATCCCTACTCTTTGTTTCCTGTCTGCCAACCACTTTTCTATCCATGTTAGCACTCTACCCCCAATACCTAATTTTGCCCACTAATCTCCTATGTGGGACCTTATCAACTGCTTTCTGAAAGTCCAGGTACACTACATTCACTGGCTCTCCCTTGTCCATTTTCCTAGTTACATCTTCAAAAAACTCCAGATGATTAGTCAAGCATGATTTCCCCATCAAAATCCATGCTGACTCGGACTGATCCTGTTACTGCTTTCCAAATGTTTGGCTATCTCATCTTTTATAATTGCTGGAGTCAATTATATCAGTTAGCCTGACGTAGGTGGTGGGGAAGATGCTGATCTTCCCCACCACCTACGTCAGGCTAACTGATATAATTCCATGTTTTCTCTCTCCCGCCTTTCTTAAAAAGTGGGATAACGTTAGCTACCCTCCAATCCACAGGAACTGATCCTGAGTCTATAGAACATTGGAAAATTATCACCAATGCTTCCACGATTTCTAGAGCCACTTCCTTTAGTACCCTGGGATAGTACGCAGCCTTGCGGTGCTCCTATGCTAAGCATTTGCGGGTCTGAGATGTGCTTTCCCAGCCTCACATGCTGCTTCCTATGTGTCAGGAAGCTGGTGATCCTCCGACAGTGGGATTCAGGCACAGTCAACTCGGAAAGTTTGGAGTGTAGTAGCTCTGGCACAATGGTGTTGAATGCAGAGCTAAAATCAACAAACAGGATCCTCGCATAGGTCCCCTGGCGGTCTTGGTGCTGTCGGATGAAGTGCAGGCTCAGGTTGACTGCATCACCCACTGATCTATTGCCCGATCTGCTAACTGCAGATGTTCGTTATATTTTTCAGCTTGGCCAGCACAAACCTTTCAAGGGTCTTCATGACTACAGAGGTCAGTGCGACAGGCCTGTAGTCATTAAGACAAGTAATCCTTACCTGTTTGGGTACAGGGGCATTAGTGGAGACTTTGAAGCAGGCAGGGACAGTACATGTTTGCAGGGACTGGTTAAACTTGTCTGTATAGACCGGTGCCAGTTGTTTGGCACAGAGCTTGAGAGTAGAGGGGGAAACATTGTCAGGTCCTGGAGATTTCCGGCTTTTCTGTCTTCTGAAAAGCCTCTCTACCTCCTCTATTTTTATTGTTGATGAAGTGATGTTGTTCAGCAAGGAGGGTGTGAGTAATTGTGTGTAAAGTGGTGATTGGAGGGGGGTGGGTGTAGAAGGGCCCAGTCTTTGCAGACTGAGGTCGGGCTGTGAGTGGGTGTGAAGTGTTGGTTGGGGTGGGAAATGGTCCTGTCTTTTCATACAATAAGGTTTTGTGATGGGTTGATCTTTTCTTTGCCCTTCACACCTCTGCTGCCTATTGACATGTTGTGAAATTTAGAAACATAGAAAATAGGTGCAGGAGGAGGCCATTCGGCCCTTCGAGCCAGCACCGCCATGGCTGATCGTCCCCAATCAATAACCCGTGCCTGCCTTCTCCCTTGATTCCACTAGCCCCTAGAGCTCTTTCTAACTCTCTCTTGCATCCATCCAGTGCCTCCACTGCCCTTTGTGGCAGGGAATTCCACAAATTCACAACTCTCTGGGTGAATACGTTTTTTCTCACCTCAGTCTTCCCCTTTATTCTAAGAATGTGGCCCTTGTTTCTGGACTCACCCAACATTGGGAACATTTTTCCAGCATTTAGCCTGTCCAGTCCTTTTATAATTTTATATGTTTCTATAAGATCTCCCCTCATCCTTCCAAACTCCAGTGAATACAAGCCTAGTCTTTTCATACTTTCCTCATATGACAGTCCGCCATCCCAGGGATCAATCTCGTGAACCTATGCTGTACTGCCTCAATCACAAGGATGTCCTTCCTCAACATAGGAGACCAAACTGTACAGAATACTCCAGATGTGGTCTCACCAGAGTCCTATACAACTGCAGAAGAACCTCTTTACTCCTATACTGAAATCCTCTTGTTATGAAGGCCAACATTCCATTAGCTTTCTTCACTGCCTGCTGTACCTGCACGCCAACTTTCAGTGACCGGTGTACAAGGACACCCAGGTCTCGCTGTACCTCCCCCTTACCTAACCTAACCCCATTGAGATAATAATCTGCCCCCTTGTTTTGCCGCCAAAGTGGATAACCTCACATTTATCTATATTATACTGCATCTGCCACGCATCTGCCCACTCACTCAACCTGTCCAGGTCCCCCTGTAACCTCCTAACATCCTCATCACAGTTCACACTGCCACCCAGCTTGTCATCCACAAACTTGCTAGTGTTGCTCCTAATTCCCTCTTCCAAATCATTAATATATACGGTAAATAGTTGCGGCCCCAACACCAAACCTTGTGGCACTCCACTCGCCACTGCCTGCCATTCTGAAAAGGACCCGTTCACTCCTACTCTATGCTTCCTGTCAGCCAATCAATTTTCTACCCATATAAACACCCTACCCCCAATACCATGTGCTCTATTTTAGTCACCAGTCTCCCGTGCCGAACCTTATCAAAGGCTTTCTGAAAGTCTAGATACGCTACATCACTGGCTCCCCTTCATCCATTTTACTTGTCACATTCTCAAAATATTCCAGAAGATTAGTCAAGCATGATTTCCCTTTCATAAATCCATGTTGACTTGGACTAAGCATTTTACTGCTATCCAAATGCCCCATTATTACCTCTTTAATAAAAGGACTTGAGTATAAGAGCAGGGAGGTTCTACTGCAGTTGTACAGGGTCTTGGTGAGGCCACACCTGGAGTATTGCGTACAGTTTTGGTCTCCTAATCTGAGGAAAGACATTCTTGCCATAGAGGGATAACAGGGAAGGTTCACCAGACTGATTCCTGGGATGGCAGGACTTTCATATGAAGAAATACTGGATAGATTTGGCTTGTACTCGCTAGAATTTAGAAGATTGAGGGGGGATCTTATAGAAACTTACAAAAGGGATTGGACAGGCTAGATGCAGGAAGATTGTTCCCGATGTTGGGGAAGTCCAGAACAAAGGGTCACAGTTTAAGGATAACGGAGAAGTCTTTTAAGACCGAGATGAGAAAAACATTTTTCACACAGAGAGTGGTGAGTCTGAGGAATTTTCTGCCACAGAAGGTAGTTGAGGCCAGTTCATTGGCTATATTTAACAGGGAGTTAGATGTGGCCCTTGTGGCTAAAGGGATCAGGGGTATGGAGAGAAGGCAGGTACAGGATACTGAGTTGGAGGATCAGCCGTGATCATATTGAATGGCGGTGCAGGCTCGAAGGGCCGAATGGCCTCCTCCTGCACCTATTCTCTATGTCTATGTTTCTATGATCCAGCATCTTTCCCACCACCGAAGTCAGGCTAACTGGTCTGTAATTCCCCGTTTTCTCTCTCGCTCCTTTCTTGAAAAGTGGGATGACATTAGCTATCCTCCAATCTACAGGAACTGATCCTGGATCTATTGAACATTGGAAAATGATCACCAATGCGTCCACTATTTCTAGAGCCACCTTCCTGAGGACCCTGGGGTGCAGACCATCAGGCCCAGTGGATTTATCATCCTTCAGTCCCATTAGCCTACCCAATACTATTTTGTGCCTAATGAAAATTTCTTTCAATTCCTCTACCCCCTTAGATCCTCTGTCCTCCAGTACATCTGGGAGATTGTTTGTGTTTTCCTTAGTGAAGACAGATCCAAAGTACCTGTTCAACTCTTCTGCCGTTTCCTTGTTGCCCATAATAATTTCACCCGTGTCTGCCTTCAAGGGACCCACATTTGACTTTGCTACTCTTTTCCCCTTAATATATCTAAATAAGCTTTTACTGTCCTTCTTTATATTCCTGGCCAGCTTCCCCTCGTACCTCATCTTTTCAGCCCGTATTGCCCGTTTTGTTTCCTTCTGTTGTCCTATGAAAGTTTCCCAATCCTCTGGCTTCCGGCTACTCTTTGCTGTGTTATACATCTTTTCTTTTAGTTTTATTCTATCCCTAACATCTCTTGTCAGCCACGGTTGCCTCCCTCTCCCCTTAGTTGAGAGAAAATCAGGAAGTAAAACAGCCCAGAGCTCAAAATAGACGAATCATTGTGGTTAAATTGCATAAAAGCTCTTAATGCAGCCTTAACCATTGCTGTGAATTTTGCTTCAGGTCCTGAATGTGATACGGGGAAAACGCAGAATCCCTCACTGTTCTTGGGATCTGTCAGATCTATATAATCTTCTGAATGAGCTTGGAAAACACAATCATTACACCTTGAGCCCTTCTAACCTCACATTTCCTTTACATTTAAAAATAAACTTTAGGCAGAATAAATACAACTTACAAAACTATTTTTGAACAAAACGATCCTGAGCCAAAAACCTCAGCTAGCCATGTTCTCCAGGGATGCTGCCTGACCTGCTGAGTTACTCCATTATTCTGTGTCTTTCCTCGGTAAACCAGAATCTGCAGTTCCTTGTTTTATACAAATCTAAAACAACATAAACACATCTTCAGACACTTTCAGTGCCTCTACATTCAATAGTGTCATACTCAATAGCATTAGCATTTATCTTTACAATAAACACCCTTAACACTCATGTGGTCCCCTGTGGTGATATCCCTTCCCTTGTATGAGGGGTGTTCCCACCAGACACATCCCTCAATGTCCAGCAGGAGAAGGTCCCTAGACTGTGGTCCTCCCCCACAGAGTTTGTATGTTGGTTGCACCAAGCTTCAGTTCGTCCCTCAGCGCGTTTTCCTGCAGTCTGGAGTGGGTCAGGACAGGCGGCAACATTCCCTGATGGACCACACTTTGACATATCGTTGCTTCACTCCTCAGCACAGTAACAGTGTGTGGGAGATGGGGCAATGTTCCTGTCCTTATAATCCAGCCTTTGACCCACAGTGAGCAGCACCAGAACAGAAGTATTGCAATTGAAGTTTTATCTTTAGATACAAAAGAGACACTTCCTCACTCTTACATTCACTGGCCTTAGCATTGAAGGCAAGCATACCATACGCCTTCTTCACCACCCTAACTACTTGTGCTGCCACCTTCCGTGAGCTATCAACGTGGGCTCCAAATGCACTGAAGATATGTGTCTCAATTCAATTCAATTCAATTCAATTCAACTTTAATGTCATTGTACATATACAAGTATTGGTACAACGAAATGCAGTTTTGTGACAGAACAAAGTGATAGCAATATACAGGTAAATACAGATAAATAAATACAGATGTGGGAATCTATCGGCGGGACTCCGAGTTCAGCAGTGCGATGGTGTTATTGTAGAAGCTACGCCTCATCCTGCTGGTGCGGGACCTGAGGCTCCTGTACCGCCTCCCCGATGGTAGGAGGGCAAACAGTCCATGGTTAGGGTGGGAGGGGTCCTTGATGATCTTCCCAGCCCGTCTCAGACACCGTTTTCGGTGGAGGGCATCCAAGGCAGGGAGCGGGGCACCGATGATGTGCTGGGCGGTTTTCACCACCCGTTGTAGTGCCTTCCTGTCTGCTACGGTGCAACTGCTGTACCATACCGTAAAGCAGGTGGTCAGGATGCTTTCAATGGTGCATCGGTAGAAGTTGGTCAGGATCAGGGGGGGACAGGTGGGCCTTTTTGAGCCTCCTCAGGAAGTAAAGGCGCTGCTGCACCTTTTTGATCAGCTTGGAGGTGTTGAGGGACCAGGACAGATCCTCCGAGATGTGTACCCCGAGGAATTTGTAGTTGGAGACCCGCTCCACCTCAGTCCCGTTTATATGGATGGGGGTGTGCCTGCCCCCTCTGATCTTCCTGAAGTCGACAATGATTTCCTTCGTCTTCTGGGAGTTGAGGACGAGGTTATTATCGGCACACCAGGTTGTCAGGTGCTGGCCCTCCTCCTCAAACTGGCTCAGTCTAAAATTCTATGTTATTTCCCACAGGGAATCCACAAGATGAGGCCGAGGTTTTTCTGCAGCAGTTTGCCAGCTGGTTTGATGTTCGGTTTCTGTGTTTTCCTGCTTCGACCTGTTTCCACACAGAGTAAGTGCTTTCTCTTCACCGGTCACAATCACCTTGCTTTACTTCATCATTGTCCGTGTAAACCCGCACCCCATTGTCAATCTCGCTTTCCTCTCCACGTCCCACAAATCCACCCCATCCTTGCTGGAGCTCCATTTCTGAGCCTCTCCCATTAGCTCCCTCCCTCCCCTTCCCCTGCACCAACATGGTCCTTTTCAACGTCAGAAATGCCCCCGGTGAGCAGTGTGACATGGTTGTCCACACCATCCTCCCCAACATCTCCCCACCACAGTCCAGGTGGGTGGAACTGCCCTTGACTTATCGATCCAGTCGCAGCCCGAGAACTGCCCGCAATGTCTTCACTTCACGCTCTGGCTCAGTTCCCTCAGGCACCCTCCGACAATCTACCATGGACCCCTCCTATTTCTCATCCTCACGCTGCCCCTCGGTGACATCAGCTGAAGTTTCACCGTTGCTTCCACAAGTTGACTGTGGACACCAGCTCGACCTCGCTAGCACCTCCCTCGACCCCTCCATAGTCTCCACATTCCCAGACTACACGTGGGACATCCAGGACTGGATGGGCAGAATTCCCCCACAACTGAACACTTTGAATCCCAAAGCCGTTGTCTTCAGTCCCACCACAACCCCTTTCTCCAGCCAGCAATTCCATTCCATTCAAATCCCAGAATATTTGGGGGTCAGACTGGTGATTCAGTGGCAGCAAACCAGACTCCAGGATGGTGTGTTGCCTCCCTGGTGCCAGGGTCCAGGATGTCTCCCAGCAGCTGTGGGACATTCTCAAGGATGAAGGTGAACAGCCAGAAGGCGGTGGGCACTTTGGCACAAATGGGATGGGTAGGAAAAGGGATGAGGAGGTCTGATACTTTCCCTACCACTGACATGAGTCTCACTACATTAACAACTCTCCAATCCTTCCATAAACTCACCTGTGGCCAGAGAACACACACAGATCTTTATCAAGGCTCGCTGGGCTCGTCATCTCCAGATTCCTCCCGTGTTAGTGCCATGTGTTAGTGAAGGTAGGAATAGGAAGAAAGGACAGATGAATGTTTGGCTCAGGACTTGGTGCAGGGGCAGAGATTCAGATTCACATCTGTCGGCCATTGGCATCTCTTCGGGGGCAGACGTCACCTCTACAAGAGGGATAGTTTGTATCTGAAATGGAGGGGACCAATATGTTTGCAGGGAGGTGCACTAGTGTTACCAAGAGGGCTAAACTGGAGAGGCAGGGGGGTGAGGGGAAGGTGGAGATGAGGATAAGTAAGTTTCAAAGGAAGGACAGACAGAGGGAGGTGAAGTTATATAGAGAAACTGATGGGTGGACGTATGTTCGTTCCAATGCAAGGAGTATTGTGGGCAAAGTAGATGAACTTAGAGCCCAGATCGCTGTTGGGGACTAAGATGTTGTGGTCATTGTGGGAATATGTTGTGACGGACATGACTAGCAGCTCCAGGTCTGTCCGACAAGGGCCGGGGATGTGGTGTGTACAGGATCGGCCTGATCTCCACCCACATCTGGAAACCCCGTCACAGGGAACACCGGCTGGAGACCCGACACAAACGCCCTTCCACCTCCGTCTGTCTCCCACTCACTCTTCTCATGTCATGAAGTATCCCTGGATCAGGCCAGGTTATTCCAGCCAGCCATCTATTCACAAACTGTATCCGTCTCACTGGAGGTTCTGTGGGAGGTCAAAACATTCTGGAAATAAATGAAATTCAAAATTAATAATTACCGACATGGAGTGGAGGAAATGTGCTTAAAATGTTCATTCCTACATTTTTCCTATTTCCAACAGAAATCAGAAATCAGATTTATTTCTTGGATAATGAAGGCAACATTGTGTTAAAAGGACCGGACAATCCTGGGAGTGACACTGTTGTCTGGGAATGGGAACCACACTCAGGGCTGGGAAAACAGACAGTGGTAACTCTCCGCGTCGGGAACAATATGTGGAGCAGACAGTGGGACAATGGCTGGGGAAACGCAAGCAAGAACCAGGAGGTGGATGTGGATGACCGTACTGGTAATCTGACAATAAAAAAACCCAGATTTAAATGGTCAGGATTGTTCACTCTGACCCAAACACATCCGAGGACCCAGATGCTGAAACAATATGAAATATATGGGATCAAAGGTGAGTGGGCGAGACACGGATCAACAACATGTTTCTCTGTAAATAATGTCACGTGTAATGATGAAATATGGCGGGAATTGTGAGACTTCTTCCACCCGATGAATCTCCCTCCCAATGAAACAATTGGGGGAAAGATTTGTCTTCATTGATTCTGTGGCCTGGGGTGAGATTGTCAAGTGACACTGCTGCTCAATGTTACCCAGTGAACCAGGTCCATGCCTCACTTGGTTGAGATCCCAGAGGAAGTCCTTCATCTGTGGAACGTACACAGGTGGGAGAGTTCCCACCTTGAGGGCGGTCGGGGGAGACATGACAGGGACAAATGGACAAATGTATCAATCCAGTTACATCTAAACGTTGTTTGCATTCACTGGTCAGAGTGTTGCCGGTTGCACCAGCAGTGTCACGGTGGGTGAACAGCCGGCATTTACCGGTGTGAATATGAACAGCTTCAGGACTTCCACCCATGCGTTTCACAACGAGGAATTCCAGAACTTGCTGACAGTACTTGCGGTGAATCTGCCAGCGCTCCCCTTCACTTCTCCACGTGGAGACCAGGACTGGAGCAGGAATATGCTGATATTCCCCCACACTGGCACCGGGAAAACTGCTCCCGGATACGGTGCCTGGGTGGAGACTCTTCAGGAATCAAAACTAATCGTTATTGTAGAATTAGACTCTTTCATGTTAAAAAAAAATGAAATATTCAATATTAATAAATGTGTTTCCTTCTAAAAGTTGTTGCCACTCAGAACCATTCCAACAGCTTGGGAGCTTTAGCAGAGGATGAACAAGGTCTTTGCCTCCTGTAGATATTTCTCCACAGGTGTAAAGGGATTGGGATGTGTTCATTGCTCTAACGTTTGCCGAGCTACAGTGAATGAGGTTGGATCCAACTACTTTGATCTTCATGTTTTCCCCAGCGAAATCTCCATTGCAGAATAGTCTAGGCTGCAGGAGTACGTGCTGAGGGACACACTGAAGATCAGTGCAGATAAAGCAAAGGCATTGTGGAATAGATCTACAGTCCATGGACCTTCTGCCACCAGTCCCCGCCGAGCTAAATCTAATGTACAAACCTCTGAAACACTTGAATTCGTATAATCTCAGGATGCAGCATGAGTGTCAAGGTGTTATGTGCACACAAATGTGTGAACACTGACTGCCAAAGTGAGGACCAATAACACTATGTCTGTGTAGTCTGAACAATATCACATTCAGATTTAGATTCATATTAGTTCATTGTCATATACATTTGGGTAAAACACATTCATTGTTCAGATAAAGTAAATTATAATAAAAGGTACATTAAAAAATGTAACACAAAGCAAAACAGCAGAATGGTGCAGAGATTGCAGTGCAGTCTGAAGTAATGCAAAATAAAACTCATGTTTATGAAAATGCCCCAGGGGATGATTGGTTTAACGTGTGATGTGTGTTTGTGGCTCTGGGCTTGGACTAGCTGGAGTTTAGAAGAATGAGGGACGGGTCTAGGTTTTCAGTTGAGGTGAGATTGAGCCCAGTCATTGGACTTGTACACACCACTACTCACTCTGAATCTCATTCATCTGTTTTTCACAGTTGAGGCAAGTCCACAGACCCCTCTGCTGGGCAGTGACGTCACACTCAGCTGCACCATCTCCAGACTCTCAGATACAGTCAGTCTCCACTGGAGACCCATGGACTCATCCCAGCACAACAGGAGGCACACTGATCAGATCCGCCTGGATAACACGGTCTATCTGATGGTTCAACACGTTACAGTGGAGGATGGGAAGCTGTATGTGTGTGATGTGCAGGAAAACGGAACCATTGCTTCACACAAGTAACGGAGATTTTACTGTAAAACAACAGTGAGTGTAAACACCTCCCATTGGATATCAAGTAGACACTTGTATCACGGTGCTTCTTGTAACATTATGTGTGCGCCTGTGAAGAACTGTGGCAGTGACCAACTGCTCTCCAGTATAAAACGCTGCAATGATCAGGGAGAAGTTTCCAGAAAGTCTCTCTGTGGAGCAGCTGCCTGCTTGTCTCTGTGTGACAGACACACACACACAGCACAGGAGGGGGATGTCTTTCTGTAACCATTGTTCAGTAGAGTATTTTGTTAGTTTAACTTGCCATCAATGCTCCAGTATCTGAGACTGAGATACTGATACAGGACTCACGTCAAAGTAGGCGAGAAATAGTATTGGGTAGGCTAATGGGACTGAAGGATGATAAATCCCCTGGGCCTGATGGTCTGCATCCCAGGGTCCTCAGGGAGGTGGCTCTAGAAATAGTGGACGCATTGGTGATCATTTTCCAATGTTCAATAGATTCAGGATCACTTCCTGTGGATTGGAGGATAGCTAATGTTATTCCCACTTTTCAAAAAAGGAGCGAGAGAGAAAATGGGGAATTATAGACCAGTTAGCCTGACTTCAGTGGTGGGAAAGATGCCCGCCTCACCTGGTATCGGCATGACGTCTACGCTGACGGCGGAAGGAGGACTGCGGTAAGGAGCACTCCTCGCAGCGGTCGAACGGCCCCCAGTCAGTGAAATTCATCGTGCGTTTCAAGTTACCGCTGGGTAGCTCCACATCGAAAGTAAAAGTAAAAAATTAGACTTAGCGTGCTGATTGAGCACAGATAATTTAACAAAAATGAGAAATTCGGGAAAAGAAGGTTTTCGCGGGTGAAAGAGCCCTCCCGGGTAAATAAATATAACGGACGCGAAGCTAGAGTGGACCCGTTCGGGAATACCGCTGCCACTGATTTACCCGATATAGAATTTCCAGATTCTCCAGAAATCTCAACCACGGAGTAAAGGCTCCTAAAACAGCAAAAAGAAAGCTGTTGAGGCCCGTGTTTCAGATATTCTGATTCTGAACTATGCCTCCAAGACAATAAAACAATGTGGCTAAAAATGGAGCAAATGGAGAAAGTCTCCAAACTATTATGAGACCAGGGTCAAAGTACCCACATGAAATACCAAAAAAATCCTGAGGGGTTAGAATATGATGAATATGGCCTGTTGGCCAGTTGGAATATGATACTCCAGACCCACGATTTGGGCTGGAAGAAGTCCAGGATGATATCCAAGTGGATTAGGGCGGCAGAAGGCATACCCTGCTGAAGTTTAAATGGGCTTATGAAAGCAACGCCACAAAGTAAAAAAACAGCATGATGTGCCCTGGGAATAGCACAAGATTTTTGCCTATACCCGCAGAAGTGTGGAGGCTATGGAAGAAAACCTAGCTGCCAATATAAATTATATGGTATCTCACTACACTACATAATACAGTGATGATGAATATCAGATTATATAAAGCACCAGGGCAATTGGTGCCTCATTGGAAGTGCCTACGGTGATCGATGGTATGGGCGTCTATGACACCAAGTAAGAGAGCCCAAGAGGAAATTTCAAAAGGTTCTAAAATATTTTCTCTGCCATTACGGCATATGGCAGGCAAAATGGAGAATCTGGAAAGGGAAAAGATTCAAAAAGAAACTTTAGGGCTTTATTTGTGCCAATTCGTTTTTTAATGAATCAATTGCATGAGAAAAATGGTGGGGGGATTCGCCCATATTTCACCCTAGAATTTGCAAGCCTGTGTCAAGAAAGTGGAGTTCAAGCTCCTGGGTATTGTTTGGAGAAAATCTGCCGAAACAGCTGAAACAGATGATAAGAAGCTAAATATTTTAGCACTATTAAGCCATTTTGTCTTTGGACAAAGAAAGGGTATTATCCGGCCCGAATGGTTTTGATTTTCGTTTATAGAGGCGAAATATTTGTCACGAAAATCTTTATCGTGCAGCCAGCCAGTGCTTCCCCCTGCATTTCGGAGGAGGAGGACCATCACGGAGCTCATATGGAAGGTAATTAAAGACTTCTATCCTTAAAAGAAAACTGTGGATTAATCTCTCCAGTTGGAGGGAGATTCAAAAAGTTTTATAATTCCTGGCTTTAATATATACTGATCGATTTATAAATACAAGCTGTTTCGGGCAGCTATTATTATTTAAAGAAGGGGTCAATCCTCCTGTACAGAATAAACTGCTTATGCTTATGGTTTTCTGCAGAAGAAAGAATGGAGATTAATGTGGAAAATGACAATTATCCTGAAAAGGGGTAATTGAAAAAACTTTGAACATAAGCATCAATTTGTCTCTAATACTTTCGCAGAGATAAGAAAGATGGTGGTGTAGAACTATTCTAGACCTACAGATCTAAATAAAGTTTTTTAGAATACAAACATTTTAAGATGGATACATCAGTACTTCTGCAACAAAATATCGATTTCAGCAGATGTTTATATGCTAAATTGATGTGAAAGACGCCTATTATTCTGTAGCAATTCAACATCTTTTTATCGGAAGATACGTAAAGTTTTATTGGCAGGGCAATTATGGCAGTTCAAAGCTTTTACCAAATGGGATTAGTTCGCTCCTAGAACCTCTTTACAAAACTGTTGAAACCAGTTTAGCCCAAATTAAGAGGCACTGAAACACATTGTAAATGGCTTATCTGATGATTGTCTGATTAATAACGATATTCAAGCGCAGTGAGCACTCTCAATTCAGTTACAAAAGCTTTGTTTAAAGATCTTGGAATCTTAATTCACCAATTAGTCCCAGCTGCAGCCAGTTCAAATCAATATTTTTTTCTGGGGCTTGTAATTAACTCAGATGACTATGTTAGTTACTTTTGCAGCAAAGAAGGCAAATGATATTTGCAAATGTTAATTACCTCATTCCAAACTTATCCTCCAATCCGAAGTGGCAAAAGTCATTGGACACTGAGGCAGCATTTTCCCGGCAGTGGAATTTGGGCCATTACATTATCAAAATCTTCAAAGGGACAAAGAAGGGCCTTTAAAGATAAGGCAGGTCAACTTTGACAGCCTATGCAATTAACAAGGAAAGCAGTATTGGTATTGCAATGGTGGGTGAAAATGTACCACAAGACTGCTAAGAATATCATGATTAAAAGCCTGGAACAGTTTTTTAAACAAACAGATCTAGTGCTCTCGGATGGGGGGGCTACAGATTTATCCTCCACGTATGTGGAGGTAGATGGCAAACTGAAAACAAGTGTTTCTTCAAGAGTATGGTAATACTATTTGGAATTATTGGGGGCCCTTTTATGGGCCTTAAAGCATATGTTGTCTAAACAAGGTCTGCATGTGTTAATACAGTTAGACAATAAAACGCGTGTGGCTTACCTTAATCCACAGGGGGAGTTAGATCAGTATCATGTGATTGTCTGGTCAATGAATATGTCAATGGTGTATTGGTCGCAGATATGGATTTCAGCAAGCTTATTCCAGGTAAAGGACAATGTGGTAGCCAGATGAAAGGTCCAGGATTTTTAAAGAGAATACGTAATGATGCTTTAAGCAGCAATATTAAAATATTGTAGTCCGATTTGGGGTTGCCCGAAATGATTTGTTTTGCATCCCAGGCATAATCATCAATTTGCCTCATTATGGTCTTGGGACACGGATCCGGACGCAGTCGCAGGAGATGCTTATCATTACATCATGGGTAAGATGTATCTTATTAGCTTTTTCCACGTTTTGCTCTCTGATTCAGAGAGCTTTGAAGAAAATAGAGCAAGAATCAGCTTCCCCGGATTGTTGGTATGCCCAATTGGGCCACTCAACCTTGTTCCAGTTATGCTGAATGATGATTAAAAGAACCGTATATGCAGATTCCTAACTGTAGAGATAATCTTGACTAATCAGTAACAAATGAAGGTTACCCTTTGTATGCATATATGAATTTGTTAATCTGCAGGTTTTGAACCAGACCACACAGAACTGGGATGACGGACAAAACTTTGAAGTATTGGCGCATCATGGCGAGATAGCAACACAAAAACAATTAATGACACAATATTAAAAATGGGAAGAATTTTGCTCACACAGTCAAATATTTCTGATGATTCTGTGATGTTACTCATTTTTTGGGAATTCTTGCAAGTTGCACTTTGAGCAACATTTAAGTTACAGTGCATAAACACTGCACGCAGATGCCTTGTCGTCCTATTTATGACTTATTACAGATGAGAAATCAATTGGGTCGCATCCATAGAAATCACGCTTTCATGAAAGGAAATTTTTTCAATGATTCCGTCGCCAAAACCTAGATATACAGAAAATTTGGGATGTTGAGCATTGGTACTGACTCTACTAAGATGAATGGACTCCCAATTGAAGGGTTGCTATTGATAGGTTAACAATGATATTGTCATGTTAATGGTCACTGGTCACAGCTCCAAATGCAAACTTTACAAATGTATCGTTTTAGACTGTATGCATGTGACACAGATAACGTTGTGTTCTATGTTTTACGATCTGATCAAACAAATTTAGACCAGGTAGATCTGGAAACAAAGGTAACCCTTTCAAGCTTTTCATATTGAGCCTGCTTTTGTTGTGGTTAGACATATTTGAACCAATAATATTAAAGTTACGGACACTTTTCGAGGAAACGAAAAGACATTACTGGCTTACGCACAAAAAGCCACACACAAAAGCTTCAGTTCAAACTATCTCAAAATGGTTGAAACAGGTGTTGGTTTAGCGGTAGTAGACACTGGATGTCTTCAAATCTCACTCACTCCACAGGGCCGGCAGCTACGTCCGCGGCGAAGGGGCGGGACGTACCTCTCGAGCATATTTTTAAAAATCGCAGGGTGGAGTCTAAGAAGAAGAAAACTTTTTCAAAGTTCTACAACAAACCTGTTCACACTATGACAAGCTTTGGACACGCGGTGTTGGGAGCACTATAATCACCTGCTTTGTTTGCTATTAATTGCTATTAATTGCTATAATCAGTTGTGTTAGTCACTGATATCTTTTGTCACTTGTAATCATTTTCCCTCAAATATAAGGAGGGTAATTATATGTCTTTCAACATTAAAAAAGTTAATTGTGAAAAGATCTAACATTTGTCTGGTTTTCTCATGTATGTGTATTACTTAGCCGGACCAGTGTCGTACGGATTAATTCTACGACATAAAAAACACAGAAAGCTTTAAAATCTTCACGTAGTCACTCACGTGACTTCCGAAGTAAAAATAGTAAAAAAATTTTATTAAACGAGAACTTTACCTGTTCGAAGTTTGATCGTTATTTTACGAGGAGTTACGATGAGGGGATTACGTGCCCTCCACTCCCACCCTCGTAAATAATGATCAACATGGTAGTTCTAATTCTTTTTATGAGCCTTACTATGTTACTACTCCGGCTTTGGTGTTTTCTGTGTTTTTCTGCCGCTGCTTTGAAGTATGCCGTTTACCCAGCGTGAGGCGGGCTCTTCACGTAATCCCTCATCGTAACTCCTCGTAAAATAACGATCAAACTTCGAAACAGTAAGTTTCTCGTTTAATCTTACTATTATAGACCAGTTAGCCTGACTTCAGTGGTGGGAAAGATGCTGGAGTCAATTATTAAAGAGGTAATAATGGAGCATTTGGGATAGCAGTAAAAGGATTAGTCCAAGTCAACATGGATTTATGAAAGGAAATCATGCTTGACAAATCTTCCCTGGAATTTTTGAAGATGTGACAAGTAAAATGGATGAAGGGGTGCCAGTGGATGTAGTGTACATCGACTTTCAGAAAGCCTTTGATAAGGTCCCGCACGGGAGACTGGTCACTAAAAATTAGAGCACATGGTATTGGGGGTAGGGTGTTGACATGGATAGAAAATTGGTTGGCAGACAGGAAGCAAAAGAGTTAGGAGTGAGCGGGTCTTTTTCACGATGGCAGGCAGTGGCGAGTGGAGTGCCACAAGGCTCGGTGTTGGGGCTGCAACTGGTTACCATATATATTAATGATTTGGAAAGAGGGAATTCGGAGCAATACTAGCAAGTTTGCGATGATACAAAGATCTGGGTGGCAGTATGAACTGTGAAGAGGATGTTAGGAGGTTGCAGGGGGACCTGGACAGGTTGAGTGAGTGGGCAGATGCGTGGCAGATGCAGTATAATATAGATAAATGTGAGGTTATCCACTTTGGCGGCAAAAACAAGGGGGCAGATTATTATCTCAATGGGGTTAGGTTAGGAAAGGGGGAGGTACAGCGAGACCTGGGTGTCCTTGTACACCGGTCACTGAAAGTTGGCGTGCAGGTACAGCAGGCAGTGAAGAAAGCTAATGGCATGTTGGCCTTCATAACAAGAGGATTTCAGTACAGGAGTAAAGAGGTTCTTCTGCAGTTGTATAGGGCTCTGGTGAGACCACATCTGGAGTATTATGTACCGTTTTGGTCTCTTAATTTGAGGAAGGACATCCTTGTGATTGAGGCAGTGCAGCGTAGGTTCAAGAGATTGATCCCTGGGATGGCGGGTCTGTCATATGAGGAAAGATTGAAAAGACTAGGCTCGTATTCACTGGAGTTTAGAAGGATGAGGGGGGATCTTATAGAAACATTTAAAATTATAAAAGGACTGGACAAGCTAAATGCTGGAAAAATGTTCCCAATGTTGGGTGAGTCCAGAACCAGGGGCCACAGTCTTAGCATAATGGGGAGGTAATTTAAGACTGAGGTGAGAAAAAACTTTTTTACCGAGAGAGTTGTGAATTTATGGAATTCCCTGCCACAGAGGGCAGTGGAGGCCAAATCACTGGATGGATTTAAGAGAGAGTTAGATAGAGCTCTAGGGGCTAGTGGGATCAAGGGATATAGGGAGAAGGCAAGCACGGGTTATTATGATTGAGGACGATCAGCCATGATCACAATGAATGGAGGTGCTGGCTCGAAGGGCTGAATGGCCTCCTCCTGCCCCTATTTCCTATGTTCCTATGTCAGATAGAAAGTGTAGTGACCATGACAACATCCAGCACTTGCTGCTCACACTCACACTGGGGGTCCCGGCCCACACATCAGCACTGAGCAGCAATCCGTCCCCTCTCCCCTCACTCACCCTTCTCTCCAAGTCTGCTGTTGCTTGAAGTGACTCCAGCTGCTGCAGACTCGGGCCCTCGGATCAGCATTCAGCTGGAGCAGGACCCGGGAACAGGGAAACGGGCAGAGGAATCACTGGGTGGGAATGGGAGAGGGATTGGTGGGAATGAAGGGGGCTGCTTCTGTCCGCACGGGAAGACCCGACCCACTTGAAGTGCCAACCTGTCCGGGTCAGTCAGTCCCTACTTCAAAATTACTGATCTGATTTTATAAAGAGTTTTAGTGCGGCATTCATGAAAGATGTTACATTTGAAACTTGATCAGCTGAACCAAAACACCACCAATGTTTATATGAATACGGTTGAGAATCTGTGTATGGCCCGGTAACTGTAATACTGAAAGGAGTTATCCTCTGTCTCTCTGATACAGATTTATCTAAGGGGAGATACGCACTTTACCGCTCCAGCACAGATCACAGTCAACTTCACCTGGTTTGTTATAATAATGGTGATGGCTATTCCCGTGCTGAGTGGATCTGGAGACCTCTTCACCTTCACCAGCTGAAAGTAATAGCATCTGCAGAACGTTCTCAGCCCATCAATGTCAAAGGGACCGACTTCGGGAATCGACTGGTGACCTCAGGGAAACCCTTCGATGGCAAGGATTTCAGTGTGAGGATTGTCCCCGTTTTGTTTCAAGATGCCGGAATATACACCTGTTTTGTGGAATCACATCCATTTCGCACCATTCATCTAATCACAGTGAAAGGTAGGAGCGAATGTTGCCACTGAGTTTACTGATGAGCTTATTGTTTATACTGTAAACAACCTGCTTGTTTCCACAGTCACAGCTGAACCGTCTGATGCAGTGACTGAGGGGGACAACGTTACCCTCACCTGCTCTGTGTCTCACATCATTGGGTCAATGAGACTGGTTTGGATCAATGGCGATGGCAAAAGTGTTGGAGAAAAGACACTGACTGTGGAAGAGAAATCACAGAGTCTGGTTATTCAGAAAGCTGAGAGAGGCAGAGGGAACTGGAGATGTGGTTTGTTTCATGAAGACCTGCCCCGGCTTGTTGTCCCGTACTATCAGGAGCCCCGTGGTAAGTGATAAGGGTTTGCTCTTCATACTTAGAGCCATGATTGAGTTTTGATATCGCTTATTGATCCTGACATTTCAGTGGAATATTTTCTTCCAGTTTGAGTGGTCTTACTCTGTTATGAATACCGAGTTCTCAAATCTCAAATCACACTTCCCGAACACCACTTCTCCCCCCCTTCATTGTTCACGCATTTATCCCACCACCCAGTTATCCTATTCTCTTCCCTTCCTCTTTCAACTCATTTCCCACCCCTTCCAATTGCAGAGTTTTCCTGTAATGTTCTTGCTCCACTTCCACCCATATCCCTCCCTCTGTTACTGGTCTGACTGTAGATCAGTCAGTATTAGTTGACCTGATCCATGTCATGTTTTACTGCATGCCGCTGTGTACTCAAACACTCATCTGGTTGTGTGTCTCATATTATCTAGTCTGTTAGTCCAGCCTCTGGTTAGATTTAGAATAGAATAGAATGCCATTTATTGTCATGCAAACAAACAAGGTTCAAACAAACAAGGTTCAAACAAAATGTCATTCCTGCAGTCATAACAGCAAAAAAAAAAAAAAGAAAAACACCCAAATAACACAATTCCACACAAACATCCATCACAGTGAATCTCCAAACACCTCCTCACTGTGCTGGAAGGCAAAAAGTCTGATCTCTTCCCTGTTCTCTGTTCTTTATTCTCCTCCCGCGGACAAGCAGTCAAACTGCTGCATCGAGCTGATCGAGGCTCTTGATGTTGGAGCCCCCGCGGGCGATGGTAAGTCCCGCGGCCGTTTAAGCCGCGCCGGGCGATGTAAGGCCCCGCTCCGGGTCAGAAGTGTCAGGAACACCTTGGATCAACATCTTCAGTGTTTTGCTGACCTTTCACAATCTCTGCCATGACTGGTTCTTTTCGCAAGCCAGAAACGCTGGTCTTTGATGGGGATATTGCAGAGAGATGGCGAGTTTTGCAAGAGGACTATGATATTTACATGGTTGCCGCACACCAAGGCAGGTCCGTTCACACCCAAGCATCTATATTCCTCAATCTGGCGGGACATGATGCGGCGCATCAGGCAACATTGTTCGTTTACGTCCTTCCAGTTCTGAATGAGTGGGGTCAAGAGATTGCACCCGCTGAAACAATGTACGACCCTGAATGCCTCAAGAGGAATTTCCGCGAGCTATGCGCCCCTCTTACCAATCGCAAAGTAGATGAACGTAGAGCCCAGATCGCTGTTGGGGACTAAGATGTTGTGGTCATTGTGGAAATATGTTGTGACAGGGACATGACTAGCAGCTCAATGTTCCGTGTTTCTATGGGGAAAAAGATGGGGTAATTGCTCTATTAATCAGGGAAACTATCTTGTTGGCACTCAGAGTGGAGACTCCAGATGGTTTGTCCATTGAGGTGATATGGGTAGAGCCATGATGAATTAAGAAAGGTGCAAGCAATTCAACAGAATTGTATGAGAGGTCCCCCAATAGTGAACAGGAAATAGAGGAACAGATGTGGACACAGATTACTGAAATATTACACACATGGATGTCTTGGGGGGTGACTAATGGTATATCCAATAGGATGTTTTGTAACAGTTGTGAATAGTGCAATGTGAGAAAGGAATCCAAAATGGACCTTGCGTTGGGAAATGAGTCTGGCCGGGTGACTGATGTTTTAGTGAAAGAGTATTTTGGAGATAGTGAATACAACTCCTTAAGTTTTAAGATTGGTTTGAATAAGGATATTAATCTTTACTGCTGGTGAGCAGCAGTCTCCCCCTGGGAGAGGACAACAGGGCTCTGACTACAGTCAGCTGAGAGTCCACTGAGGAATGAAGACTTTGGTTGTCCTCTGCGTGTGCCTCAGTGCCAGTAAAACCCTGCTCCGTCAGCCCTGCACCAAGGGAGAGGCCACCCCCACCCACACCCCCTCACACTGTGGTGTCCCCACCTCCCGGATTGGAAATCCGTGCTCCCGGCTGAGCAGAAGCCTCCACATGTACGCTCATCTAGCACAGTCTCGCTATGGAGCAGAACTGAAGTTGAACTTTATTTTCCAAGGGTCGCGCACACCAGCCTCTCCATCCTTTGGCCTCATTGCAGACTGATGCTTTTGGGTGTTGAGCTGTCCTTAAAGGGCAGGGGATATCAATCAGTGAGTGAATAGATTAGTTGGTGTGTGGAATTTATGCATGGATCAACCATCTCCAATTTTACACTAAAAACACATGAAGATGTGTTCATTAGCATTGCAATAATAATGTGTTCAACCTCATTGACATCAGTAGGCAATGGTTACATGCACAGTACACTTTTAGGAGTTGAAAATCCGAATTAAAAATAATAATAATCAGCAGGACAGATAGGAACTGTGAAAGAGGAACAAGTCCAGCCATGATCGCATTAAATGGCGGTGCTGGCTCGAGGGGCTGAATGGCCTACTCCTGCACCTATTGTCTATGGTCAAAGATACTTTCTTTGACTCTGACAACGTTTTTTTTTCATCATAAAACATGAACTCACTTCTTTCCCTTTCCACGGATACTGCTCAAACGGCTGAGTATTTCTAACGTTTACAGTTCTTGTGCTCCTGGTTAGAGAGGATTGAAGCTGGAGGGCAATATCCACTCTGTCAGCAGTGCTCATTCAACCATTGCTCCAGGCTTAGACTATGATAGACATTTGTCCACTGCACAGTGGGAGGTATCACAGCTGAATCAGCTACTTTATCAGCCAACCATCAGCTCCCATGGGGGGGGTCATGCCGGCCCCACGCAATATGAGCCGCCTTTCCGAGATGCCCAGCGTGCCGTTCCGTGATGCGGAGAGGCGCGTGTTGTACAGGTTGCTCTTGCACACTCTCCACTTCCTCGCCCTCGTCTTCCGTCCAGACACGCCCTGGCGGTCCGTGTTACCACCTGACGAGGGGAGAGGTCCTCAGTGGAGGTCTCTCTATAAGGGAGTCCTCCCCCTCTACATCGGGGACCTGGGGTGGAGAGTGTTGCACAAAGCCGTGGCCTGTAACAGGTACTTGAGCCGGTTCACGGACTCGTCCGCCGCCTGTCACTTTTGCGGCGAGGAGGAGACCGTGTTCCACGTCTACATGGAGTGTGAGAGGTTGCAGCCCTTGTTCGAGTATCTGAAGGGGCTGCTCCTCAAGTTTTGGCTCCATTTTAGTCCGACACTATTTATATTTGGGCACCCGGTGCAGAGGGGGGAGGGTCGGGAGGGAGGAGGGGGTCTCCCTGTCGGTCTGCTCCTGGGCCTGGCCAAGATGGCCATTCGCGGGTCCAGGCAGCGGGCAGTCGACGGCCGCACAGCAGTCGGCTGCCTGCCCCTCTTCCGGGGTTACGTCCGTGCCCGCGTGTCCCTAGAGAGGGAACACGCGGTGTCCACGGGGACTGTGGAGGCTTTCCGTGAACGCTGGTCACCGCTGGAGGTCGAAGGAATTATTGATAAAAATGACAATATTTTAATTTGAGAACTTTGTTTGTAAAATGCCAATATAGGCATTCTCTGATCGTTTTACTGTTTTGTACTTGTTGGTTTAAATAAAAGCATTTGTTTAAAAAAAAAAAAAATTAAAAAAAAAAAAATGGGGGGGGTCATGGTACACCAGTCATTGAAAGTAGGCATGCAGGGGCAGCAGGCAGTGAAGAAAGCGAATGGTATGTTGGCATTCATAGCAAAAGGATTTGAGTCTAGGAGCAGGGAGGTTCTACTGCAGTTGTACAGGGTCTTGGTGAGGCCACACCTGGAGTATTGCGTACAGTTTTGGTCTCCTAATCTGAGGAAAGACATTCTTGCCATAGAGGGAGTACAGAGAAGGTTCACTAGACTGATTCCTGGGATGGCAGGACTTTCATATGAAGAAAGACTGGATAGACTCGGATTGTACTCGCAGGAATTTAGAAGATTGAGGGGGGATCTTATAGAGGCTTACAAAATTCTTAAGGGGTTGGACAGGTTGGATGCAGAAAGTTTGTTCCCGATGTTGGGGAAGTCCAGAACAAGGGGTCACAGTTGAAGGATAAGGGGGAAATCTTTTAGGACCGAGACGAGAAAAAAAAATTCACACAGAGAGTGGTGAATCTCTGGAATTCTCTGCCACAGAAGGTAGTTGAGGCCAGTTCATTGGTTATATTTAAGAGGGAGTTAGATGAGGCCCTTGTGGTTAAAGGGATCAGGGGGTATGGAGAGAAGGCAGGTACAGGATACTGAGTTGGATGATCAACCATGATCATATTGAATGGTGGTGCAGGCTCGAAGGGCCGAATGGCACCTATTTTCTATGTTTCTGTGCTTCCCATCTCATGCATGAGAAATGTCAGCTGATTGTAACCAAGAAATAGAAACTTGTGTGAATGTTTACAGTCTCTAACTGATGGCTACTGAGGCAAGTTGTGGCTCTCTAATCTTTCTGAGTAAGGTCAATTAATCTGGAAAAATAGACACAATGTGCTGGAGTAACTCAACGGGTCAGGCGGAATCTCTGGAGAACATGGATAGGTGAGGTTTTGGGTCGGGACCCTACTTCAGACTAAAGGGCTGCGACCCGAAATGTCACCTGCCTAACCTGCTGAGTTTCTCCAACAATTTGTGTCTTTTATTGGTAAACTATCATCTGCAGTACCTTGTGTGTCAGTTAATCTGGATCACAAGTTAAACTCAAGACTTCTGATCTAAATTAGTCAGTGTGGTTAATGCCTGGTCTTTGGGGGAGCTTTTGAATGATGTCCATTTATTCTACAAATGTGAACTCTGTGTTTATTATTTTGACAGGGAATTACAATTTTATACCCATCATTGTTGGAATTATCGGGAGTCTGGCTGTTCTCCTCGTCATTATACTGGCAGTGGTGTTCTGTCAAAGAAAGCGCAAGCCTACAGGTAAAGTACATGAAGACATCCTTAATGCAGCACAGATCCCCCACATTATCTATGACAATGTTATCTTTGTTACAAGGAGAAAAGAACAATATATTTTGGATAAGAAAAGTATCTGTTTGTGCTTATGTTGTTGAGAAATTGATTTCAGACTTTCTGTGGTCAATTAAAGCATTATTTATGCAATGTGGATTGTCCTGTCTACCTGCGTTGCCATGAGAAGTCTGCTATAGGATTTCAGCTGCTGTTCTGCAATGATCTGACCTCATGGTGATTGTATCACCATCCCCTGTGTAAACCATGATCAAATAAACATGCCAGAAGATGAAGTCTAGCTAGTGCAGTCATGTAGAAAATATGGTCTCCAATTTGCCCCCAATATGTTCCTATTTATTGAGGGGTAAATATTGGCCAGGAAACCAGGAAACCAAGGAATCTCCACTGCACTTGGTTAATCTGAATCTGAAGAAGGGTCTCGACCCGAAACGTCGCCTATCTCCTTCGCTCCTTAGATGCTGCTGCACCCGCTGAGTTTCTCCAGCTTTTTGTGTACCCTCGATTCTCCAGCATCTGCAGTTCCTTCTTTAAAAAAATCCACTGCACTTTGATGGTTCAAACTTCAAGTGAAAACTTTGCCTTGTGTACCATCCTAATATGGTCATAATTTAGGGAACACTGTGTTTCCATGGACTTTGATTTTATACACATGGTCTTATCCCACCATTAAATGTCTCTGACGTACATCTGAAGCCATGTTCCTGGACATTCTGGTGGATCTCATTATTAATGGGATACAGTTTAAACACTGGATTGTTGCTTCTTTAAAATCAAGCCGGATTAAAGTCTTAATCAGAAAATAATACTTATTTTCCAGAAAGTAACGTGACCCCAGTACCTGAGATGAGCCGTGTTGCTGAATATATGTCTGTGAGTAGGAAGACAAAGCAAGAAGGTAAATAGATGACTCAGTCAATGAATCTCTAGTTGTAGAGGTGTTGTATTTGATGAAGCAACCTCTTTCACATTTCACAGTTTTGTAACAAGAATGTGAGGAAGGGAACCTCAAACACACAAACTAATTTATCAATTCAACAGTCTCTCATGTGTCAATCGCCCCTCAGCCCCAATCTTCCTCACCCAACTGCAGGCCTTACTCTGCATTGGTCAATTGACTAATTTTCACTGGACGATCATGGTCAACCCATGAATGTTGAGGCATCACCATGAACAACATATTCACACTCCTAATTTATTGTTGATCCTGATTAACAGCTTGGTTAGCGGTTCTCTAAAGAATGGACAACACCTGCTCTTTCAAAAATCACCATCCCTTTCACAAAATATCATCTAGCATTAAATGTCTCCAATTCACTTTGCCACTAGTTCAGATTTTATTCTAAAGTGAAAATAACAACAACATTTCAGAATGGTTTGAGCATCATTAATAGATGGTGGATAGGTGATGTTTTGGACCGAGACCCTTCTTTTGAGTGAAGAAGGGTCAAGACCAGAAACATTGCCTATACATGTCCTCCAGAGATGCTGCCTGACCTGCAGAGGTACTCCAGCACTTTGTGTCCCTTTGTGTACTAACCAGCATCTGCAGTTCTTTGTTTCTACCTTAGACAGAATTAGAATCAGAATCAGATTTATTCGCCGAGTATGTTTCGCAACATGCGATGAATTTCACTCACCAGGTCAGTCATCCAATTAAAAAGCAACAGACTCAAAAACACATTTTAACATGAACATCCACCACTGTGATTCCTACACATTCCTCACTGTGATGGAAGGCGAAATAAAGTACAAGTCCTTCTCTTGTGTTCAAGTTCTTCCTCGGTCAGGGGCCTCAAGCCCCCGTTGACGGGATGATCTTGACTCCCGTAGCCGGCGGCTTTTGGGCTCTCCGCGTCGAGGCATTCAGCTCCCGCATCGGGGGGGATGTCAGCTCCCCCGCGCCGGGCGATCGAACCTCGCATCAGGGCAGGTTGAACCTTCCGCAACGTTGGAGCTCCCGACTAGCCTCTCCTGAGACTGCGAGCCCTTGATGGTAAGTCCGCAGGCCGCGGTGGGAGCGATCCCAGGCAAGGGATGCGCTCCGGTGTTAAGTCCGCACCCCGTGGTAGGGCTCACGACAGTCCGAGGTGGCTTCCAGCTCCAGCAATGGTTGGCCGCAGAGCCCGGAGAATGTGATCCGAAACTTGATCACATCTCCGGGAAGGTAAGAACCAAGAAAAAAGTTTCCCCAGATACCCCCCCTCCCCCTCCCCCCACATAAAACAAACTGAAGAACATTAAATCAAACTTTTAACAAAACTAAAATAACAGAAAGATGAAAAACGAACAGACTGCCGGCAGAGGTGCGCACTATCGCCCCTGCTATTTGCACTAGTGATAGAGCCTTTAGCAGAAAGTATAAGAAGTCATCCGAATATTCATGGGTATAATACCAAACACACAAATAATAAAATCTCATTATATGCAGACGACATATTATATATTACAAATTTGCAAATTAGCATACCAAATATACTAAATTTAATAGAGGAATTTGGTTCTTTTTCAGGATATAGATTAAACTGGAACAAAAGCGAAATTATGACGATAAAACCTCAAGAGCCGACACATCTGTTGATATTCCCGTTTAGAATTGCAACAGAAAAATTTAAGTATTTGGGCATCCAAATTACTAGGAAATATAAATCACTACTTAATGCAAACTATATGCCTTTATTAACTAAATTAAAGGGGTTGATTACATTTTGGAAAACACTGCCGATGTCCTTAATAGGCAGAATAAATGCGATAAAAATGATCTTCTTACCACAAACACTGTACCTATTTCAATCAATACCAACATATTTACCAAAAAAATTATTTAAAAAACTAGATTCTGATATTATAAACTTCATATGGGATTATAAATCACACAGAATTCAAAGAAAACACTTGTGTAAATCTAAAGAATCAGGGGGACTGACACTCCCTAACTTGTTGTATTACTATTGGGCAGTGAATATTAAAAATATAATCTACTGGTTGGACAGTTCTGCCCAACAGGTAGATTGGATAAGAATGGAGAAAGAGAATAGTTCCCCTTATAATATAGGAGCGATCCTTCTTCCCCTGATGAAACTGAACAATATAATATATAAGAAAAGTCCAATTATTCACAGTATAATACGAATTTGGAAACAAATAAAATTAACTTTAAAATCAAGAAAATTATCGCTTCTTTCTCCAATAACTAATAATCCCTCATTCAAACCATCCATTATTGATAAAACGTTTAATCAATGGGAAAGAATAGGAATTAAAATGATGGGAGGTATGTATGAAATGGGAAAACTTTTATCATTCCAACAATTACAACTAAAATATAATTTAAAAAAAAAATATATATATATAATTTGAAAAGTAATCAATATTTCAAATATCTTCAAATTCAAGATTATTTGAAAAATTATATACAAGGATATCAAACTTTAACCCCAGATTTATTCGAGGAAGGAATGAATAGAAAGGCAGAATCAAGCAATTTAATATCTTACTTATATAATACAATTCTAAAAATAGAAACACCAATGACAGAGGCAATTAGAAGGGACTGGGAACAAGAGTTATTGATAAAAATTCCGAATGATAGATGGGAAAAAAATCTATTATATGTAAATAAATGTTCAATTAATGTAAGACATAACCTAATTCAATTTAAAATTTTACATAGATTATACTATTCGAAAACTAGACTGAATAAAATATTTTCAAATGTTTCCCCCATCTGTGATAAATGTCAAACTCAAAATGCCACTATAGCACATTCATTTGTCTCTTGTATAAAACTGCATACATTTTGGAATGAAATTTTTGGAATTTTTACAAAACTATTTAACACAAAATTGAACCCTAATACAGAACTGATTATCTTTGGATCAATGGAAGACGGAAGTAAACTAACTATATTCCAAGAAGCTTTTCTTAATTACGGCTAATAACAACAACAAAACTTATACTCAAATTTTCAACATTCAAAATGTGGATTTCAAATATGTCGGAAACGCTACATCTCGAAGAAATGAGATTCCTCCTACTAAGCAAAGTAGACCAATTCTTAAAGACTTGGTCTCCTTTTATCAACTTTTTACAAGTAGATGGTCCAACATAACATAACCTTAGAAATTAAATGGTTTAGAACCGGGTGATGGATGGGCGAAAATACGAAATAGGTAGATCTCTCCTAATCTCTCTTTTCTCTATTTTCTCCTTTTCTTTCAATGTTTTTAGCTTCTCATCTCTGTCCTTTATTTCTTTTGCTAGCTGTTTCTACTCGCTTGTCTATTTATTCCGACACTCTTTATTTCTTTTTTCTCTCACTGTTCTTTTAGTATTAAATTAAAAATACAAAGTTGTACAAGAATGGAAATATGGATTTATGGATTAGGTACTCAAGTACCACACTATTGTACTTACTTCTAACAAAAATAAACAAAGAAAAAACAAACAAAAAAAAATAATAATTTAAAAGACTGCCGGCAGGGCTGGCATCACCCTAGTGGTCAAATGGTGGACAGTATTGTTTTTGGCAGAATCTAGACCACATTTCTGATTAATCTGATGAACAAGAGTCATCTTTCTTGAAAAATCTGAAGGAACCTTTCAATAAATCAGACATTGCTCATGTTTTAATGAGAAAAATATAAATTCATTACCTTGCTCCTCAGTATGGATCAATTGTATTCCACTGTGTTCCACTGTAAAGGGATCGATTGTATTCATATATTGTCTTTCTGCTGATTCAACAAAAGCTTTTCCCTGAACCACGGCACACATGACAATAAACTAAACTGAACCTCAGCTGATCATATCGCCCCATATTCCTTTATCTTAGTCCACATATGACTGGTCTCTAATTTGTGTTTTGCCGTCTTTTTTTCCACTAACCAGTGGTCTTTGTAATTTATGCTTCATTTATGTGTTGTGTTGCCTTAGTCAAAATGCCTCTGATGCTGCTGCAGGCAACATTGTCATCGTACCTGTACCTCACCACTGTTGTGTATCTGTCAATAAATTCAACATCTCCTAAAATGTACTGAATGATTTGGCTCCAGCCAAATGTGTGGTAGAGAATGTAACAGATTCTTTGTTCTCCTCATCTTAATCCTTATTGTCCCTTGTCTTGAACCTTTACCCCTGGTCATGGTCTCCCCCAACAGGAACATCTTCCTCCATCCAGACTGGTCTACCTGTTGGAATTTTCTATGTTTCCATGAGAGAGAACCATTGTCATTCTTCTAAACTCCACAAGCCAAATTAACTCAAATTCTCTTTGTAATTTCCACCATCCCAGGAAGAAGTCAACACAAGGAGGTTAGGAGATGTGACTTTTCATGGAGGGTTTTTTCAAACTGCTGGAGGTACTCTATGGGTCGAGCAGCATCTCTGGAGGGAAAGCGATGATCAGCGTTTCATGTCGTGACCCTGCATTTACTTAAATCATCCTTTTTCAAATACAAATAAATTCTTTGTTTCCAACTTATTTCCACAGCTACAGAGGAAGGTATTCATTATGGATCAATCTCCTTCCAGCCCAAAGCACCTGGTGGTAAAATGGCTTTATTTAAATATGTTTTAATCTTTTATCACAGTGAGGATTGTTGGCACTGAGTAGTCTGAAACCCTGCTGTCTTTGGCCAGCTTACAACAGCATCAGGCATTCCTGGGATAAAGTCCCTCACTCTGCCCATCGACATGAAGTGGGACAGTCAGCTGAGACTCAGTTACGAGCCCAACCTTCTCTGGGTGGGTTCAGCCTCCCCAGCCTTCTCCGAGTGTGTTCTGGTCCCCTAGACTGCAGGGAGTGTGTCTGGTCCCCATAAACTACAGGGAGTGTGTCTGGTCCCCTAAACTACAGGGAGTGTGTCTGGTCCCCTAGCCTACTCTGAATGGGTACAATAGCCACTCCAGAGATCCACCCAGTGACATCCAGGCTGCTGTTACAACACTGTTGTGCATTGTCGTTGGTGATGGGAAGTGAAACCAAGACACCATTTATGTCACCTGAAGAACATTCTTCTGCACAACTCCTGACTGAGCTGGAAGTGATCAGCACAATCTTCCTTGAATTACAAAGATGTCTTGTTCATGCTGACCATTCCTGCAGCCCACTGAGCATACAGATGGCAGATGGGTTTTCTGGAATTCAATGTCTTGTTGATCTACTGTCAGGAAGAGCAAAATGTAGTAAGCTTTAGACTTTTATATTCCTTTTGTCATTTCCTTTGTCAACATAATCCACCAGTGTAATTTTTAATTGTGATGTTTGCATTTATAACAGACAACAGCGATAACACACTGTCCTCCAATCAAGCATCAGGCACTGTAAGTGTATTGATCTTGTTGATGAAATCCCAGATCGTACAAGTCTGAATTAAAGCTGCAATCTGTTTACGGGTCTGAACAGCGACAACAGCAACGGTCTTAAATACAATTGGTATTTCTTTCTCTTTCAGAACCTTGTTTATTCAAAGCAAGATGAGTCTGTCATCTATGCTCAAACAGTACCAACAAAAACATGAATACGCTGAAGAGAGTGGAAAGTAAAGACTTGGACTTTGACAAGTGCAACATTGCAATTTTTGGAATTGAATTTTTTACTTGATAATTTCTACATACTTTCACGAATGTACTTCCTGAGATATCAAAATCATCACATTCATCATCTATCTTACTAAAACTAAGATCTTGACCACTTTCTTACTTTCTGTTTCGTGATTTCTGAAAGAACGCCGCCACTTACGGCCATCATTTTTGGCCACCTCGCTCAGTCCCCCTCCGTCGGATTGGACTGGAGGATTTTTCCCATTGATGAAAAATCAGAGAGTTATTAATGTTTTTAAAAATGTTGCCATACTCTCTGCTGCCCCTGCTGGCGGCAGGGGGGAGGGACTATAAAACCCGGAAGTGTTGTGCCTCACTCAGACTCTGCGAGACGGAGGAAGCGAGAGGGTCATGGCTCTCTGACCTGCGAATAACATTGAATGCACGTCTACTCGACAGTGAGTCCCCTCGATGTGGTTGTAAACGTTTTCAAATTGTTTGTCTTGGCTTTTTAAAAAATGATTTCAGAAAATATATCTATATTACTAAAAGTAAGATCTTATTTATAATATTTTAATTAGAAGTCATGTACAATAGGGCACATTAAGAATAATATAATACATTTCATATACAACTTCTGTTTTTGAATTAATAATGAAAAAGTAATATAAGCAAAAAGAGAGAAAAAGTAAGTTAAAGGTAAGGGTGGAAGAAAGTGATAGTTCGTGAAAAGTAAAAGAAAAAGAGAGAAAAGGAGAGAGATATTTAAAAAAAATTTTTTTAAGGATAATAAAAAGAAGATAACATGGAACGGATATATCTACTTCGTAGCTTTGCGCACCCCTCACCCAGTTCTGAACAGTTTATTTTCAGGATTATGTTGCACTATATACTTGTAATAAATCGATAAAGGGAGACCAAATCTTTAAGAATTGGTCTTATTTGCCTGCTAGGATGAATCTCGTATCTTCTAGGTGTAACAATTCAGACATGTTTGAAATCCACATTTTAAGCGTTGGTGTTGGTACATTTTTCCAGAATTTTAATTTTTTTTGTTGCCGTTATTAAGCCATAGTTAAGGAAACTCTCTTGGAACAAAGTCAGCTCAGAGCCGGTCTCTATTGTTCCAAAGATAATCAATTCTGCATTGGGGTTAATTTCTGGTTTTAAATACTTTTGTAAAAAATTTTGAAAATTTAATTCCAAAACTTCTGAAGATTTATGCATAAGACAAAAGAGTGTGCTATAGTTGCATCTTGAGATAAGCATTTATCACAGATGGGTGAGACATTTGGAAATATTTTATTCAATTTAGTTTTTGAGTAATATAATCTATGTACATTTTTTAATTTGAATTAGTATGTTTTACATGTATCAAGCATTTATGTATATATAGCAAATATTTATCCCATCTGTCTTTTGAGATATTTATAGATAATTCTTGTTCCCAGTCTCTTCTGATTGCATCAGATGGTGGTATCTCTATGTTTAAAATAATATTATACAAATATGATATCAAATTAGTAGAATCCGCCTTTCTGTTCCTGGCTTCATCTAGTATATCTGAAGTCAAAGTTTTATGTTCTTTTGTATGTGTTTTCAAGTAGTCATGGATTTGAAGATATTGAAAGTACTGATTACTTTTCAGGTTATATTTAAGTTGTTGTTGTTGGATGATGATAAACGATTTCCCATTTCATACATTTCTCCAAAGCTTTTAATTCATATTCTTTCCCAGTGTGTAAATGTTTTATCGATTGTAGATGATTTAAACGGCAGATTATTAACAATAGGAGAGGGACGCGACAGATTTCTTAATTTGAAAGTTAATTTTATATTTGTTTCCACGTTCGTATTGTACTAAGAATAATTGGATTTTTCTTGTATATTGTATTATTCAGTTTTATCGGTGAGAGAAGGAGCGCTCCTATATTAAAAGGAGAGCAGTCCTCTCTCTCCATTACTATCCAATCTACCTGTTGGGCAGAATTGTCCAACAAGTAAATTATATTTTTTAATATTCGTTGCCCAGTGATAGTACGGAAAGTTGGGTAATGTCAGTCCGCTGAATTCCTTGGGTTTACACAGGTGTCTGCTTTGAATTCTATGTCCCAAATGAAATTTGTGATATCAGAGTCAAGTTTTTTTTTTTTTTTTTTTGTTTTAGGTAAAATGTATTGGTATTGATTGAAATAAAATATAAGATTTTGTGGCAGAAAAAATCATTTTTATGGCATTTATTCTGCCTATTAAAGACATCGGTAGTGTTTTCCAAAATATAATCAAAGCATTTAATTTAGTAAGTAAGGGCATATAGTTTGCATTGAATAAAGATTTATATTTTCTAGTAATTTGGAATATCCAGATATTTAAATTTTTCTGTATACAATTCTAAAGGGGAATTTTAAAAGGTATGTCGGTTCTTGAGGGTTATTATTCGTCATAATTTCACTTTTATTCCAATTTATTCTCCATCCTGAAAAGATTCCTCTATTAAGTTTTAATATATTTGGTATGCTGATTTGCGATTTTGCAATAAATAATAAATACGTCGTCTGCATATAGTGATATTTTATTATTTTAATGTTTTGTAATTATAAACATGGATGTTCAGATGCATTCTTATACTTTCTGCTAAGGGTTCTATCACAAGAGCAAATAGCAGGGTGATTAGGGCACATCGCTGTCTATTGCCCATGGATAAGTTGAAAATTTCGAGGAGAGTATATTATTAGTCAATATTCTAGCAGTCGGCAATGTCATATTATATATTTATTATTTTAGTTTGTGTCCAAGTTGGCTGCCGTGAGGGGGAGAGTGGACGCTGTCATTGCTTTGGCTGCCGCTGCTCTCTCTTCACAATCTTCACATTATGTTTTTGATTTTTGTCTTTGGATCGAATTCTGTCCTTATGATTTGCGTATTGGTGATGCCTTTATTATTTATTTTATTACGATTATATGTTTTTTTTTACTCTGTTTAAACTCTGAAAAAAGAAAAAAAATGTAAGGTTGTATTGAGATGCTTGAAAGGCGTGCCCATAAATAAAATGTATTATTATTATTATATATATAATAATTCTACCCATCAGATAAAATTGTCACGGGGGTATTGGATTCTCCCATTTGACATTTTTGCAATACTTTGAAGAGATATTCCCATTTCGCCTGGTCAAATGCTTTTTCTGCATCCAATGAAATAATTGATAGGTCTTCCTCTTTAGTATTATGTGAATACATTATATTAAACAGACGTCTCAGATTGTTGAAGGAGTATCTCTTAGATATAAACCCTGTTTGATCCGCATTTATTAAGTTACTAACATATTTGCTCAATCTTCTTGCTAGAATTTTCTGATCTGTGTTTAACAATGTGATGGCTCTATATGAACCGGGATCTACTAGATCTTTATCTTTTTTCGGTATGAGCGTTTCTGGTAGTATTTGTTCTTTAAAAGCATATGTGTACATTTTTTGTAGACGTGGTGAAATTGTCTCATAGAATCTTTTATAAAATTGATTACTAAATCCATCTGGTCCTGGAGTTTTAAACCGTTCTTCAGTGAGTGTTTATTGTCTCTTCTATTTCCTTAATTGAGATCTGAGCTCCTAATTCCTCTTCTTCCAGCAGATTAAGTTTTGGGAGGTTACAATTATCCAAGAAATTTATGTTTAATGTTATCTGTTGATGTTTTTGATGTGTATACATTTTTTATAAAATTGAGTCAAATCTTTTATTTAATGTCTTTAGGTATTGTTAACAATTCGCCCTTATCTAATTTGATTTTTGAATTCGTATGGTCCTTTTCATCTTTTTTTCAGTTGAACGATTCAGTGCCAAGAATATTGTGGTTTACTCACTGAATTCAAAGTTTTTCCTGTTTTGTAATTTGAAATAGTCTTATAACTTTTGTGGATAAGATTCTGTTTAATTTAAATTTCAATATTATTATTTTATTATGTTTTGTCTATGGTTGGTTCTTTAGCGTTATCTAAGTCTAATTGTCTAATTTGTTCTTCTAACTGCAATTGTTCTTCCTTATTTTTTTATTTTGAAATGCTTGATATAAAATTATGGATCCTCGAATAAATACCTTAAACGATTCCCATAATAAACAGGGCCTCCGACAGGGAGTGGTAGCTGTGTGGAGTCAGCTTCCAGTGGAAGTGGTGGAGGTAGGTATGTTTACAAACTTACCTTCAGCGGCGCTGCAGTTCTGGCCACTGGCCGTGTGCGTGACTTTGACGCCTTTGGGGGGGGGGGTGGGGGGTTAAAAATGCGGTTTCTCCTGCCTGCCTGGATAAAATTTTCTCGGGGGTGCTAGCTAATGCTGAATACTGCCGTCCTGTGAATTATTGTTATGTGTAAACCGAGCCAAGCACCAAGGTGGTCCGTGCGCTAGAACCAGTAGTGGGTGCGCTCCTGTAAACTCCGGAGCACAGCACAAGCCCTCCGTAAACAAGCACACGGTGGGTTGCGCTCCTGTATGCCTGTAAACCAGCACACGGTGGGTGCGCTCCAGGGCAAGATGGCCTAAACCGGAGCCAGCACAAAGGTGGTGCGCTCCCCTAAAACCGTATTCCCAGCACAAGGTGGGTGCGCTCCTCCTTGTAACCATGGCCAAAACCGGGGCCCACACAAGGTGGGTGCGTCCTGGAACCAGCACAAGTGGGTGCGCTCCCTAAACCGATCACAAGTGTGGGGAGCCTTCTGTAAACCAGCACAAGGTGGGTGCGACTGCTGTAAAACCAGGGCCCAGCACAAGGTGGGTGCGCTCCTGTAAATCCAGGGCAAGGGATGCGCTCCCCTAAGACTGGACCAGCACAAGGTGGGTGCCCTCCTGTAAACCAGCACAAGGTGGTGCCCTCCTGATAAACCGGGGCAAGCACAAGGTGGGTGCGCTCCTGTAAACCAGCCCTCCCCCTAAACCGGAGCACAAGGTGGGTGCGCGCCTTGTAAAACCCGGGCAAAGGTGCGCTCCCTTAAACCGTAATCCGTACAACTAGGTGTGTGCGCTCCTGTAAACCGGGCCCAGCACAAGGTGGGTGCCTGTCTGTAAACCGGAGCCGCAGAGGTGGTGTGCCCTCCCTGAACCCCCAGCACAAGGGCGTTTCTAGTGGGGCGCTCCGGTCACAAATGAGCCCCCAGCACAAGGTGGGTGCGCTCCTGTAAACCAGGCACGGTGGGTGCGCTCCCCTAAACCGGAAGCCAGCGATCACCCGGTGGGTGCCTCCCTAAACCGGAGCCCAGCACAAGGTGGGTGCGCTCCTGTAAACCAGGGCAAGGGTGCACTCCCTTAAACCGGGGCCCAGCACAAGGTGGGTGCGCTCCTGTAAACCAGCACAAGGTGGGTGCGCTCCCCTAAACCGGGGCCCAGCACAAGGTGGGTGCGCTCCTGTAAACCAGCACAAGGTGGGTGCGCTGCTGTAAACCAGGTCCCCGCACAAGGTGGGTGCGCTCCTGTAAACCAGGGCAAGGATGCGCTCCACTGGAGACCACACAGGTGGGTGCCCTCCTGTAAACCAGCACAAGGTGGGTGCCCTCCTGTAAACCGGGGCCAAGCACAAGGTGGGTGCGCTCCTGTAAAAAAACCTAAAACCAGCACAAAGGTAGGGTGCGCTCCCCAGTAAACCGGGGGCCCAGCATAAGGTGGGTTGCGCTCTTGTAAACTGTAAACACAAGGGGGTGGCGATGTAACACCGGGGCCCATATTACAAGGTGGGTGCGCTCTTGTAAAAACCGGGGGCCCAGCACAAGGGGGTGCCCTCCTGCAACCGGAGCCCAGCACAAGGTGGGTGCCCTCCTGTAAACCAGCACAAGGAGGTGGGTGCGTCCTGTAAAACCAGGGCCCGTACAAAGGTGGGTGCGCTCCCTCTAGTAAACCTGGGAGAACCAGTACAAAGGTGGGTGCGCTCCCCTGTAAACCGGGGCCCAGCACAAGGTGGGTGCGCCTCCTGTAAACCAGGGCAAGGGTGCGCTCCTGTACAGTCACAAGGTGGGTGCCCTCCTGGTAAACCGGGGCCCAGCACAAGGTGGGTGCAACTCCTGCAAACCGGGGCCCAGATAAAACCAGCACAAGGTGGGTGCCACTCCCCAAAAAAACCCGCACAAACCGGAAGGGGGTGCGCTCCTGTAAACCAAGGTGCACTCCCCTAAAACCGGGGCCCAGCACAAGGTGGGTGCCCTCCTGGGGCAAGGTGGGTGCACATGCCCTCCAGACCAGGGCAAAACACTCCTGTAAAACCCCGGGGCCAAGCACAAGGTGGGTGCACTTGCTGTAAAACAAAAGGTGGATGCCCCCCCTGTAAACCACAGAGCAAGGTGGGTAGGGGCCCAGTACAAGGTGGGTGCCCTCCCTGTAAAACCAGCACAAAGGTGGTGCACCCCTAAACCGGGCACTCCCTGTAAACCAGAAAAATAGGTGTGGTGCACTCCAAAACCGGGGCCCAACACAAGGTAAACCAGGGCAAGGTGGCCCCGCCTCTTGTAAACCGGGGCCCACCGCACAAGGTGGGTGCACTCCCCTAAACCGGGGCGAGATAGCCAGCACAAGGAGGGTGCGCACACCCCTAAATAGGGCAAAAAGGGTGCGCTCCCCCTAGACTGGAGACCAGCACAAGGTGGGTGCGCCTCCTGTAAACCGGGCCAGCACAAGGTGGGTTGCGCTACCTGTAAACCAGGGCAAGGGTGCACTCCGCCAAAACCGGGGCCCAAGCACAAGGTGGGTGCCTCCTGGTAAACCAGGGCAAGGGTTCCCCTCAACCGGGCCCAGCACCAAGGTGGGTAAACCAGGGCAAAGGAAAGGCACTCCCCTAAACCGGGCCCGCACAAGGTGGGATGCGCTTCCTAAACCCGGGCAAGGTGCGCTCCCCTAGACTGGGATCCCAGCAAAGGTGGGTTCGCTCCGGCGTAAACCAGGGCAAGGATGGCTCACTTTAAACCAGCACAAGAATGGGTGCGTCGCCCTAAACCGGGGCCCAGCTCAATCAAGGTGGGTGCGCGCTCCATGTAAACCAGGGCAGGGGTACGGGTCGATGGAGGAGAAGAGAGGAGTGGTGAAGAGGGAGCGGTTGACAGGGGAGAGTGGGATTAGGTGGGAGGTGGGGTGGAGAGTTGAGGGAAGGGATGCAGAGGGGGTTGGGGGGAAGGAGAAGGGTGGGTAGAGGAGGGGATGGGGGGGGGGTGAGGAAGGAGAGGGGGTGTTAGGTGGAGGAGTGAGGGTGAGGAAGAGATAGAGGGAGGGAGAGAGAGAGAGGAGGGGGAGGAGAGGGGGGGTGGGGGGAGGGAGGGGTGTCTGAAGGTGGGGCGGAGGAGTGCACTCCCTCCACAGTCCTGCAGTCCGTCTGTTTTATATTTATTTTTTTGTAATTTTTGTGTCTGGTTTAGGTGATCATTTGGTTTAATAGGCTGTGTATGTGTGTGTGGGGGGGGGGGAGGAGAAACAGGGTTATAGTCCGATCCCTTCGGGGGGGATGCGACTTTTTCTTGTCGTATCCCCCATAACAGTCTCTCGTCTGTGCTGAGAGGTCCCTAATGGCGGAGCTGGCGGCCTCGGAGCAGCTATGGGCGGCCTTCCAGATTCCAGCATCGGTTGAGCACGGCTTTCGGGGCTTCGGTGCTCCAGCGGCGGGCCGGCTTTCGGGGCTAGCTGCGGTGCTCCAGCGCCGCTGCCCCGGTGGCGGGCCTGGCTTTCGGGGTCTGCGGCTGGTGTCGGGGCTCCAGCGTGCTCCAGCGGCGACCTGCTTCGGCAGCTTGCGGTGTGCTCCAGCGGGCTCCTGCGGCGACCTGGCTTCGGGGCTGCGGTGCTCCAGGCGCCGTTCCGGTGGCGGCCTGGCTTCCATGGGGCTTCGGTGCTCCAGCGGGGCCTGGCTTCGGGGATGTGGCGACCTGGCTTCGGGCCTGCGGTTGCTCCATCGCCGTTGCGGTGGCGGCCTGGCTTCGGGGCTGCGGTGCTCCAGACGGCGAACTGGCTTCGGGGCAGCGGTGCTCCATAAGCGGCGGACTGGCTTCAGGGCTTCGGTGCTCGCAGCGGCGCCTGCTTCGGTCTTGCGGTTGCCCAGCGTCGACCTGGCTTCAGGTCCTGTGTTCTCCAGCGTGCTCCGCCGACCTGGCTTCGGGGCTGCGGTGCTACCACTCCCACGGCGACCTGGCTTCAGGGCTGGCGGGTGCCCAGCGGTGTCCAGCGGCAGGCCCTGTGGCGGTATTCCGGCGAATGGCGGTGCGCAAGCCCGGCTTCGCGGAGGCTCGGCCGCGGGCCCAGTGGATGCCAACAATCGGAGGCCAGATCTCCTCAGCGCAAGGGAGATGATTTTTGTTGGGCAGGGGGGGGGGGGGGGAGTTGGGGGGGGGGGGAGGGGGGTGGTGTGGCTGGGGAGTAGTGGGGGGGGGTGGAGGGGGGCAGGTGCGTGGGGGGGAGCTGGACGGGGCTTAGACTTTTGGCCTTCCACCACAGTGAGGAGGTGCCTGTGAACTCGCGGGTGTGTGGAGTGTGTGTGTGGATGTTAAAGTTGTGTTGTGTGGATATTGGTGTGTTTTTGTTTTTTTATTTATATGTTATGGAACTGCAAGGTAACGAACATTGTTGTTTCAGACCAAAGGTCAGAATGATAATAAGGATAATCTAATCCCTACAATCAAATCTAAGGAAGGGGGTGGGTGGGTGGTGGAGGAGGGAGGAGAGGTGTGGGGGTGAGAGGAGGGGTGGGGGCAGAGGGTGAGTGGTGGGAGAGAGGGGTAGGGGTGGCAGAGAGGGGAGTAGGGGTGTGGAGAGGAGAGTGAAGGGGAAGGCCCCCCGTGGTGGGGTGAAAGGGCTGGGGAGAGGGGGGTGGGGTTGTGGGAGAGGAGGGGTGGGGGCTCTACACACTCGCACAACGTGTGTGTGCGAGTGTGTCTGTGAGCTAGTGGGTTGTGTGTCTGTGCGCAGGGACGAGGTCAGGTTGGGCACGACCTGGCCACACCACACAAC
>JAVHYY010000172.1:0-131803 GCA_035221665.1 Okamejei kenojei
AATTCAGGACAGAAAGATCGAGTAAACTAAGGTACCAGAAGGAATGAGATGGGTAAAAAAAAAAAAATAACAGTTGAATCTCCAGGTAGAAGGGAAAGTGATGACATTACCTCGAGTAGAAGAGGTGTGTTCAAAATATGAGGATCGAGAAGTCAGCGAAGATTTAAAAGGAAGGTGAATAATTTGAAAAGGAGATAAACTATCTGAGAAGTAAGACATGAGTTTAAGAGGAAAAAGAAGCAGATCAAAAGGATTTAAGTGAAAGCAGAGGGATGAATTGATGAGACTGCTTTAGAAAGAAAGAGCGTGAAAAAGGAAAGACAATGTTGTCAGTTAACAACAGACCTGGTTGAAGTCTGGAATAAGTGGATCACCGACACACAGTGATCCTATGACAGAGCCAAAACAGGGGCCCGAAGATCCATGCAATAATAAAATGTATTTGGGAGAGTGTTTTCTCAAAATGCCTAGCGGGAGTGAAATAAATCTGGATCTGAAAGCCAACAAGGCTATAAGGAGATAGGTAATGGATAAGGTGTGTTGGGGATTGAACAGGGTACGATAATCAGGAAATAATAATAATGAATAATGATCTTCAAAGGAAATAATAATAATAAAAATAATAATAATAATGATCTTAATAATAATATTAAGATAATGGTGCACATAACTATGATAAGAACATTAAGTAAGAGGTATTAAATACCCCCTAGGCTAGATGCGGCAGCGTTTTTAAAACTAGCGCGTGTTTTTAATCAGATGTGGTAGGCAGACTTTGGAAGGTGTTTGATATAGTATGTGGATGATTTTTTTTTGGGGGGGGGTTTTATTATTTTTTTTTTGTTTGTAGGTTTGTTCCACAAGTGAGGAGCAACGAGAGAAAGAGACATTGTAATTATCTTGGAAAAGATTGCACAGGAGGTCATGATGTATCAAGGGAAAGAAGTTTATGTTTTTTGTCAGCAGCAGGTAGAATATTTTGAACGAGTAAATCTAAAGAAGTAAAAGCTATAGCGCAGGATCAAATTGGAACTTGCCCTGCAATCTTTCGTACTCAATTGGCAGAAATTAAAGGCTTTAAGAGCAGCATATGTACAATGGAGTCTGGCACATGTTTGAGCAGTAGGGAAACAGAAAGGCTTGAGAAAAGCAACGGAGACCCCATGCAAAGTTAGGAGTGTCCCCTATGGAATGTGGTATGGGGTTACCTTATTGGAAAGATAGAAGGAATTCCACCATAGAGGCAGTGTATGTATTCGCAAGGAACTATTTACTGCTGTATCTCGTTTCCCTTACAAGAATTAAAGCGAAAGGATATTGGCTCACAGCCCGCCAATTGACTTTCCAATAACAGGGCCTGTAAAGGCCGGCGACTGGGTACTGGTCAAAAAATTGGAGGAGGAAAACTCAGCCCAGGGACCGGCCCATACCTAGTATTACTGACAACCGAGACTACAGTACGAACAAAAAAAAAGGGTGGACCAGGCGGATCTGGGTAAAGGACCCGTCGATCCACCCGTTCCTGATGAGGAGGAACAGTGGACGGTAAGCCGGGAAAGTAAACCCCTAACAGTAAATTTTAAAAAGAAAACATATGAATGTATAACTGACATATGAAAGGAGCAGTCGTGGTATTGTTGGCTTTGTATGTAATTGTTGTAAAAGGTATTAATAATTGTGATAAAGTTTCATCCTATTCAATACAGAGGTAATAACCTGATCATTTACCTATCATTTCCCAATGAGAATAAAGCATGCCATGACCGAAAGAATAGAATCATTTGTAAGGAGGGGGAAAGGAGTATTTTGATGGGCAGCAATAGGGGGTATACAGGGAAGTTTGGGGCCGTTACCTGCCCAAGGGAAGAGATGGTTTGTGTACAGTTTAGTTAAAGAGATTTCTTTATTTTATCGAGTCTGCGACCGGGTGCCTCTCCAACTTGAGAACACACTCTGAAGCCAGATAATCATCCCCCATTATACACAAAATCTTACATTCAACTCCCCTACGGACCTTTCTCCAATCAGGTCGGAGGTGCACAATCTGTAAGTACCTCCCACCGTAATCCCCTCGCACCTCCCATATCATACATTCAGTTCAAACATGTTCATGGTAATGAAGCAATTTCTTTGACCAGGGGTTGTGTTGTAAATATCTTCAATTTATTCTATTAAGCAGCTCAATTGCTCATGACCTGGCCCCAGTTTTACTCACCTCCTAGTGGAACCCTCTCAGTTTTTCCTATATAAGTACTAAGCTAAGCTATAGTGACAAGGGTCCCTCGCCATCACTTTCCTTCCACTGATAGGGATTCTCTCTACATCACCCCCCTTCTCTAGCTATTCAAAAGCTATCTCTTCTTACGCAAGGACTCGAGGATGGTTCTGCAACCTTCAGACATTGCTGTGTCAGAATCCTCTCTCCAGCCCTCTCTGTTTGAATTCCTTATAAAACTCCTTTCTTTAATAGGGTTTAATCACACTTAACCTCACAATCCTCCCTTTTTATTTTGCTACGCATACAACTATTAAACCCTCATTTTAAAGTTCCTTCAATTCGAACTGACGTAACATCGTCCTAACCTTCTCCCTCCTGGAAATCATAAACTCCCCTGGCCGCATTATCATAATTTTCTGTATGTCCCCTTTCTCTCCCATAGGCCATGACTACAGGCTGCATCGACTTCTTCTTCTGGTAATAAGTTCCCTAAAACAAGGATACAACAGGATAAAGATCAGTCCAGTGCCACTGAACAAAGAACACAAGTCCCACCGTTCTCCACCACGTTCCTCCGAGAGGAAACCCACATTGGGTTTCCATAATCGAATTCCACTTTTGTATTAGGAACATGCGCCAACTTCCGGATCCCTTCTGATTATGTCCATCACTCTGCCTGTCCATTATCATCGATGTTCAAACAGCAATTAGAGAGGTTGAATTTCCCCGCATACCCCTCCTATACTCTGCCAGGAGGTAATCTAGGGCTAACCGTTCTGGTATATCGCGGCTCTCTTCATGCCTGCCGTCTGCTGCTTTGCCAGCAGCTCTCCAGTGCTCCCGCAGTTTGGTTGGTAATTACCCCAGTATACTGCCTGTAGCGTATGATCTGTTTAACATGTAACTGGTGTTCGGTAGCCCCGGATCCATCTGTGCCCAGTTGGCTGGTCCGTAGTATGAGATGATTCTTGCTGGTGCCCCTTCTTCATCTTCCCCATTCTCCAATGTCTATTTCTCTTTTTCCGATATAGTCCATCAAATACAGGTTGTGTCCTAACGACCGGCCTTCTTTGGGGTTTAACAGGAAGAATCGGTGTACTCAAAGTCCAATAAAACAAGTCCCACTCCAATTCACATAATTCATCGGTAACACCGATATGCCCTTGTATCCCATATCCATAACAATCCTCAGGGGCGGTCCCACTAGAGCAACCCTTGTTTCCAATTATATCTCGCAATACTGGGATCCCCTGATTAGGGTTATTCTGTGCAGTTCCATAGTCCGGCTGAGTCCACTCCATCAATCTCCAACCGGATAGCGCAGTTTTTCCCATATTTCTTAGTTAGATACCCATTTAGGCTCCTCTGGCCACCACACTCGGGACTGATTTGGCCACGGGTCCGATGCTCTGGGCAGGGTGCTGCCTACTAGACAGCATCCTTGGCCCAGGGCCTAGCGATACAAACTCGTCCGACCAGAGCGTCTGTCAGAACCCATACCTGGGGATCTCGGTCTTGTCAACTGTCAGGTTCCACCCCATCTGGTTCCCATATTCAACAATGGATCCCCTCCATGGCCAGCGTGAATTCCCCCAGCGGGCCTCCGCAGACCCAACAGTTAACACATTCAGGGTCCCAGCCCTATCCGGGGGGCCCAAGTCCACAACAGGTTTATTTTTCTCCTTCAGGATTTTCGATCTGCTTCCTTGATTTCTCGTAAAGTGTTCTGGTGCACTTGAAGGCTGAGTTGTGGGGGAGGGGAGCTTAGTGACTACTAACCTTAGTAACCTCTTTTATTACTTCCTCCTTCGTCTTATCTAGTGCCCCTTTTACCGATGCTGAGAAGGAAACTAACTGTACACAAACCCATCTCTCTCCCTGGGCAGGTAACGGCCCAAACTTCCCTATATACCCCCTATTTGCATCCATCAAATACTCCTTTCCCCCCTCTTTACAAATGGTTCTAGTCTTTCGGTCATGGCATACTTTGTTCACAATGGGAATGGATCTTAAATGACCTGGTTATTACACCCTCTGATTTGAATAGATGATAACATTAGCACAATTAATTACAACCTTTACAACAATTACATACAAAGCAAACAATACCACACGACTGCTCCTTTCCATACTGTCAGTTATACCTCAATGCCTTTTTTTTTTTTTTTCAATTACTGTTAGGGGTTTACTTCCCGGCTTCACCGTCCCACTGTTCCTTCCTCCTCAGGGACGGGTGGATCGACCGGGTCCTTTAAACCGGAATCGCGTGGGTCCCACCCTTTTTCTTTTATTCGTATTGCTGTCGGTTTGTCAGTAATACTAGGTATGGGCCGGTCCACCTGGGCTGGAGTTTCTCCTGCTTCCAATTCTTGACCAGTACCCAGTCTCCGGCCTTTACAGCATGTATTGGAAAGTCCAAGTGGTGGGCTTTGAGCCAATAATCCTTTCGCTTTAATTCTGTAAGGGAACGGGACACTGCCAGTAAATAGTTCCTCAAGAATACATCACCTCCCTCAAAGGTTGGTGTGCCTCCACTTCCCAAATAAGATAACCCAACCAACATTCCATATGGGGACACTGCTAACTTGCATGGGGTCTCCGTTGCTTTTCCAAAGCCTTCTGTTTCCCTACTGCTCCAAACATATCCAACTCCATGTACATATGCCTTGCTCTTAAAGCCTTAATTTCTGCCAATTGAAGCAAGCAAGATTGCAGGCAAGCTTCCAATTTGAATCCTGCGCTATAGCTTCCAATTAGAGATTGCAGGCAAAGCTTCCAATTTGATCCTGATCTGACTTCTTTAGATATTACTCATTCGTCCAAATATTCACCTGCTGCTGACAAAACAAAAACTTCTTCCTTGATACATCATACCTCCTGTTTTGGGGTTCATCTTTTCCAAGATATTTCAATGTCTCTTCTCACATGCTCCTCACTGTGTGAACAAACCACAAACATTCACAACTATATCAACACCTTCCAATTCTGCCTACAAACATCTGATTAAAAACAACGGCGCTAGTATTTAAAACGCTGCGCATCCTAGCTAGTGTATTTAATAACCTCTTCTTAATGTTCTTACCATAGCTATGTTCACCATTATCTAATTGTTATTATTAAGATCCATGAGTATGATTATATTTCCTGATTATCAGACCTGTTCACATCCCCAACACACCTTATCCAATTTACCTATCTCCTTACTACCTTGTCTGGCTTAGATCCAGATTTTATTTCACTCCCGAATAGGGCATTTGAAAAATCACTCTCCCAAATACTATATTATTGGCATGGAAACTCTGGCCCCTGTTTGGCTTCTGTCAAGGACTCACTGTGTGTCGTGCAATCACTTTTTCAGACTTTTCACCAGGTCCTGTTGTTACTGACAACATTGTCTTTCCTTTTTTCACGCTCTTCTTTCTAAAAGCAGTCTTATCAATTCATCCCTCAGCTTCCCACTTTTAATCCTTCTCTGATCTGCCTTCTTTCCTCATTCTAAACTCAATGTCCTTACTTCTCAGATATAAATAAATCGTCCACATACTGCAACAGTCTGTGTCTCATCAGTCCCAGGGACGTTCCACATATACTTTGTTTCTAATATCTGTCCAAACAGGTTCGGGGACTCTGTAAATCCCTGAGGGAGTGTAAGTCCACCGAATACCTGCTGTTTTGAGCTTCTTTGGGTCTCTGGGTTTTTTTCCCATTCAAACGCAAAAGGTCCCTGCTCTCTTCCAGACCAGGGACAGCTCCAAAAAGCGTCTTTAAAAATCTACCACACTGAACCACTTGTGATTCGGGGGGTATATCCGTCCCATATGTAATAAACGGTCGTGACCACCGGTGTCGCGTTCTAACACCTTAGTTAAATCCCTGAGATCCTGGACCAATCTGAACGTCCCGTCCGTCGGTTTTCCCTTACGGGGAGTAACGGGGGTTATATGGTGACATACAACTCTCTAAAATACCGTCCTTTAGTAAGTTCACCTCTATAATTGGCTGAACTCTTCTCCTTCCTTCCATAGAAATTGGTATTGCCTTACACCGTAACTATCTCATCATCTTTTTTTCAAAGCTATTTTCAAGGGTGGGATCTGCAGCCCACCCCGGTTTCCTTTCCTTGGCCCACACACCTGCGGGACTATTCTTCCCTCGTCCTCCTGGCAATTTAAACAATTGGAACATTATCTGTCCCCCTACGGGGACTGTTCCCATTCCTAATTGGATTTGAAGTCTCTCCCCCCCATCAAATTGATCCCTGCCTGGGGTACCAAGATTAAATCTTCTATAGTTTCCTTTTCCTCCCCGATTCTCATATTTTACCACCACCGCCTTCTAACCTCGGTAATGTCATCCACTTTCCCTTCTACCCCCCTGAGATTCTAACCTGTTTTTTTTACCCAATCTCATTCCTTCTGGTACCTTAGTTATACTCGATCTTTCTGCTCCCAAATCTACCATAAATATCATATCCTCTCGCTGGGGTCCTAATTTCAAATTTACCAGAGGTTCCCGTGTGTATCCCATACACCCCAGGGAGCAGGACCTCTGACTCCCCTATTCTTCCTACCATGAGTGCGTACGACTGCACCTCCCGTCGTCGCTTAGGACATTCCCTCTTGAAATGACCCTCCTCTTTACAATAATATAACACCAGGGTGGCCCCGTGTACCACCCTTCTGATCCTTGTTCCTCTTGTTTTCCCTCCCGGGGGACCCCCAACTTCGGTCCCTCCATTCACCTCTTCCTCGTCCTCCAATACTACTTGCTGTACTGCTTGCAACATCATTTTTGCTTTTCCCTTCTGGTTTCTCCTCATCCCGTCTTACATATACATTTTGAGCCTCTGTTAACAACTGATTCAATGGTTTTTCATTCAACCTTCCAATTTTTCCAATTTCTTTCTAATATCCGGGCCATGATTTTGTTACAAAATTAACCTTCAACAACTGCTGACCTGCGGTCGTATCAGGGTCCTATCCCCAAAAATACTGCTGGACATTTTTCCTTAACCTTTGTAAAAACACTGTCGGAAGTTCGTCCTTGTTCTGCTGATTTTCAAAACCCGTTCGAAATTCTGTCCCCTGGGAACAGCTTCTCTGATACCCTTGATTATTATCTCCCTGAGATCTCTCACACTTCTTCTGTTTGGTTACTCCAATTCGTGCAGTAATGGGATATTTTACTGCTCCTGCTTTAAATCCTGTAACCCCTTCTCCTGCCTGTCCTGACCATCTGTCCTTTCTTCTGAAGTAAACAAACTTCCCCCCTTATTGACATCATTGTCTGCCAACTCCTTTTTATTTTTTTTTTTCTGGGCCCCATTAATTTATTACCCTTCTCCAACTAGAATGTTTATCTAAACCAAACCATAAAAAGCTGCTTGTTGTTCAGCAATTAACTTATTTCTAATTTTGTTCAAACCATTCCCCCTACAATTCCCAAATTCCAATTCCTAGTTTAAATACATACGACTAACAATTTTCCAATTAACTTTACTGAAAAGAAATCTATAGAAGCCAAGCAACCTACATTTTCCAACTTCCCCTTTTTAAGTTTGCGATGATACAAAGCGTTGTCCGTTACCTTACAATAACCTCCCCCATTGCTTACAATTCGTTTAAAGGAACACACACAGACACCCTTACAACATGGCCCACAGCAAACAAACCTATCACATATACAAACTTCCTCATTCATACAAAACCGGTTTTTACACACACATTACATTAGTTCCATTCTTACTTCAATGAGATTTGTTTGAAACATCTCAATATTTTTTCATAAAAACATTTTTGGCCCTAGGAACTGATCTATTTGTTCAGCCAGTCCCAAGGGGTCTTCCAATAAACTTTTCATCTCCTTTTTAAAGTCCTCACCCCCATACTGGTGAGAGGCACATAGTTTTTCCTTACTCTTACCCCGGTGTTCCCTTCACCCCATCCAACATTCGCCCCAACGGACTATCGGGCGGAATGTTAGGCTCCATATCAGTATGAGCCTCATCCCGGTTCCCCAGACCCTTACTCCTCCCGTTCCGGTTTCCCATTACCTTGTCGACTATTCCCGTCCGACAAACCCCGGTCGCCCATGCAATACTTAATAGTCGTTTTCTTACCTGGGTCCTGTCACAAGAATCACTCGACCGTCCCCGTACGTATTTTACCTTACAACCCCCCCTCTTGCTTCCCGAGTCTTTTCCAGCGGATATCACTCGCTCAAACTGCTGATGGCAAGCAAGGAGATCAAGAGACTGCTGAAATCAGCAGGTGCACCTTCCCCTCCTTCCTTGCCTCCACCAAGCAGCCAGAGTGGCGATCGCGGACGAGCCCCCCAATTTGTGAGATACCTTTTATGCTCCATAATTAATACTCAAAGACTAAATCCTGGAAGCAAGAGATTTCTTTATTTTACGAGTCTGCAGACCGGGTGCCTCTCTCCAACTCGAGACACACTGAAGCCAGAGAGATCATCCCCCTTTATACACAAAATCTTACATTCAATCTCCCCTCCGGACCTTTCTTCCAATCAGGGTCGGAGGTGCACAATCTGTAAGTACCTCCCACCGTACATCCCCTCGCACCTCCCCATATCATACATTGCATGTTCAAACATGTTCATGGTAATGAGCAATTTTCTTGACCAGGGGTGTGTTGTAATATTCATTTATTCTATTAAGCATGCTCAATTGCTCATTGACCTGGCCCAGTTTTACTCACCTCCTAGTGAACCCTCTCAGTTTTCCTATATCAGTACTAAAGCTAAGCTATAGTGACAAGGGTCCCATCCAATCACTCCTTTCCACTGATAGGGATCTCTCTACATCACCCCCTTCTCTAGCTATACAAAGCTATCTCTTCTTACTCAAGGACTCGAGGATGGGTCTGGCAACCTTCAGACACTGCTGTGTCAGAATCCTCTCTCCAGCCCCTCTCTGTTGAATTCTCTTTAAAACTCCTTTCTTTAATAGGGTTTAATCACTTTATCCCTCACACCACCTTCATTTCGATTCCCTTTTTGGAAATCTGGTTGGGTACATGTCTCTCACACTTACCCCTACTTCCACAATTTTTTGCAGTGCAAAAATCCAACATTTTTAACAGGTAGGAAAGTACGCGTCTCTTGTATTAATAACATATACCGGAAGTTACGTATGTCCTCCAGATGGATTGAGCGGCTCCGTGCGTCAAGCCCTATGACCCAGTTACCTTACGTGCAGACCCCCTATATAGCCGCTCAGGCCGATTTCTGTTTCATTTCCAAACCATTTGCCCCAAACACACCCCCCACCCCCCCCCAATCTCACCAAGCCGACCTTGCGGGACAACGGCGTGGATGCGGGGAGCCCAGAGCGCCCGAAACAGGCCCTTCGGCCCATTCCCCCCTGCCAGCCCGCAGTTGGCATTGTCTGAATCGGGTCTACGTTCGCCCAAATTCCCTCTAGCAGAGAGCGAGAGAGATACAGCGAGACAGACAGACAGAGACACAGAGAGAGAGAGAGCGACAGAGAAAGAGAGAGACAGACAGACAGAGAGACAGACAGAGAGACAGTGACACAGTGTGGAAACAGGCCCTTCGGCCCAACTTGCCACACAGGCCTACATGCCCCATCTACACTAGTCCCACCTGCTGCCCACATTTGGCCCATATCCCTCCAAACCTGTCCTATCCATGTACCTGTCCAAGTGTTGTGATAGTCTCCATCTCACTCAACTACCTCCTCCCGGCAGCTCGTTCCATACACCCACCTCCATACACCTGTGTGGAAAAGTTGCTCCTCAGATTCCAATTCAAATTTTCCCCACCCCCGCCTCTCTCACCTTAAACCCGTGCCCTCTGGTCCTCGATTCCCCTACTCTGGGCAAGAGACTCATTGTGTCCTCCCCGATCTCTTCCTCTGGTGATTTTGTACACCTTAATAAGATCGCCCCTCATCCTCCTGTGCTCCAAGGAATAGAGTCCCAGCCTGCCCCAACCTATCCCTGTAGCTCAGGCCCCTCGAGTACCGGCAACATCCTCATAAATCTTCTCCGCGCCCCTTTCCAAGCTCGACGACGTATTTCCTGTTTCACCAGGAGCTGCTGCAGTTATATCCTTAAATTTGACTGGGGTTTATTGGATAGTTATCCTTCTGGCACTGGTTTAGTGCAGCAGGTTCAGTTGCTACATAATTGTGATAGTACAGGATGATAATGTTTGTAAATTGTAATATATAATATTATGTTACAAATACTTGAGCAGACCAGAAGGGGTCAGGTCTCAAAATATCACAGGCATACCAGGGACCTTTGATAAGGTCAGCACACGTATATACAACAATATGTCAAGTTCATCAAGAGTCTTGGAGTTCTGGACTAGCAATGTTGTTAGACACAAAAAATTTGGGAGAACTTATGGTTCGGGCTATTCCAGATGATAAAAACTGAGTTTGTGTTATGTAGGAATGGATTCTGATTCCAGATCTCATTCCACCAGGGCTGCTACAACATCAGCAGCAAAGGTATTTATGTTCCGTTGGGTCGCATTTTTACGGCTGCAGCAAGGTCCAATGAACGAATCTCCAAACATCTGTAATGACCCTTTGCTGAACCAGGGGTATTTGTTAATTCTATTTGTGTTCTGGTTATATTTTCCATCTGGGTGAGAGATGGAAATATTATTGTTTCATTTAAACAGCATCAGCATGTTTTACATCTGTCATGACTGTATGCATTATTAGTGTTTTCCCCTCATTTGTCAATGAAGCAGCTGTGGTTGTGTATACTCGTTCCACACGGCATGAAATCACGGAACTTTGAAGTCTTCACGTAGTCACTCACGTGACTCCGAAGTAAAATAGTAAGATTAAACGAGAACTTACCAGTTTGATCTTTATTTGATGAGGAGTCAAGTTGAGGGACTACGTGCCCTCCTCTCCCAGCCCTCATTGATCTCATCTGGTAGTTCTAGTCTTTTATTATCTTACCATTATACTTCAGTCACTATTATCTGTGATTTCACACCGATGCTTTGAAGATTGACGCACAAACGGCTGTACGGGGTACTTCACATAGTCCCTCAACTCGATGACTCATAAAATAAAGATCAAAGTTCAAACGGGTAAGTTCTCGTTTAATCTTACTATTTATGTTCAGAGTTTTGTCTGAGCCAGGTTTAATAGCCTGATGGCTATGGGGAAATAGCTATTCCTGAACCAGGACGTTGCAATCTTCAGGCTCCTGTACCTTCTACCTTAAGGTAGCAGGGAGATGAGTGTGTGGCCAGGATGGTGTGGGTCTTTGATGATACTGCCAGCCTTTTTGAGGCAGTGACTGCGATAAATCCCCCCCGATGGATTCGTATATTTTTTTGTCCCCTTTTCGCATGATGAAAATGTGATTAAATGCTTCCTAAGAAGCACGTTTTTATGTAAAAATAAACTGTACCTTCTTTTATCGCCTACGTTAGGTCCGTTCCGCTGTCGGCGCTCCAGGCTTTAGAAGATGATTTTTAAACTACTATAGTTAATAAATGATCTAGCGTAGTTTAAAAATAGCTTCATATAACAAATGTCGGAGCGATTTCTCTTTAGCGACGAAATCCCCTGAGATTGATCGATTTGGACTGTCTAGGGAAAAACAGCATTTTAAACCCGCCCCCCTCTGAAAGGCGCCAAAGTCGCACACACGGGGAGCGGCAGAACTGCAGCGCTGCTAAAGGTAGGTATTGTAACATACCTATATAAAGGCCAAATGGGTTTCTTCACTGCCACTGCTGTACCTGCGTGCTTACTTTCATAGACTGATGAACAAAGACCCACAGATCCCGTTGTACTTCCCCTTTTCCCAACTTGTCACCATTTAGATAGTAATATGCCTTCCTGTTTTTGCTACCAAAGTGGATAACCTCACATTTATCCACATTAAACTTCATCTGCCATGCATCCTGCCCAACCTGTCCAAGTCACCTTGCATTCTCATAGCATCCTCCTCACAGTTCACACTGCCACCCAGCTTTGTGTCATCTGCAAATTTGCTAAATGTTACTTTGAATCCCGTGATCCAAATCATTGATGTATATTGTAAATAGCTGCGGTCCCAGCACCAAACCTTGCGGTACCCCACTAGTCACTGCCTGCCATTCTGAAAGGGACCCGGTAATCCCTACTCTTTGTTTCCTGTCTGCCAACCAATTTTCAGAACTCTACCCCCAATACCATGTGCCCTAATTTTGCCCACTAATCTCCTATGTGGGACCTTATCAAATGCTTTCTGAAAGTCCCAGGAACACTACATCCACTGGCTCTCCCTTGTCCATTTTCCTAGTTACATCTTCAAAAAATTCCAGAAGATTAGTCAAGCATGATTTCCCCTTCGTAAATCCATGCTGACTCGGACCGATCCTGTTACTGCTATCCAAATGTGCGGCTATTTCATCTTTTATAATTGCTCCAGCATCTCTCCTCACCACCGATGTCAGGCTAACTGGTCTATAATTCCCTGCAATCTTTCTCACACCTTTCTTAAAAAGTGGGATGACATTAGCTATCCTCCAACCCACAGGATCTGATCCTTATTCTATAGAACATTGGAAAATGATCACCAATGCATCCACAATTTCTAGAGCCATTTCCTTAGGTACCCTGGGATGCAGACCATCAGGCCCTGGGCATTTATCAGCTTTCAGTCCAAACAGTCTATCCAACACCATTTCCTGCCTAATGTGGAGTTTTTTCAGTTCCTCCGTCATCCCAGATCCTCTGGCCATTGCTATATCAAGAAGAAATTGTTTGTGTCCTCCTTAGTGAAGACTGATCCAAAGTACCTGTTCAACTCATCTGCCATTTCCTTGTTCCCCATAATTAATTAATTCACACTTTTTCGGTCTTCATGGGTCCAACTTTGGTCTTAACTCTATTTTTCCTCTTCACATACCTAAAGCTTTTATTATCTTGCTTTATATTCTTGGCTAGCTTACCTTCGTACCTCATCTTTTCACCCCGAGTTGCTTTTTAGTTATCTTCTGTTGTTCTTTAAACATTACCCAATCCTCTGGCTTCCTGCTCATCTTTGCTATGCTGTACTTCTTCGCTTTAAATTTTATACTGTCCCTGACGTCCCTTGTCAGCCATGGTTTCCCCTTACTCCCCTTGGAATCTTTCTTCCTCCTAGGAATGAACTGATTCTGCACCTTTTGTAATATTCCTAGAAATACCTATCATTTTTTGTTCCACTGTCATCCCTGCTAGTGTATCTTTCCAGTCAACTTTGGCCAGCTCCTCCCTCATAGTCCTCTTTATTCAACTGTAACACTGACACTTCCAATCTACCCTTCTCCCTCTCCAATTGTAGATTAAAACCTGACCACGTTATGGTCACTACCCTCCAAATGGCTCATTAACCTCGAGGTTCTTTATCAAATCCGTTTCATTACATAACACTAAATCCAGAAATTGCTTTCTCCCTGGCAGGCTCCAACACAAGCTGTTCTAAGAATCCATCATGAAGGCACGGTACAAAGTCCCTTTCTTGGAGTCCAGTACCAACCTGATTTTCTACCTGCATGTTGAAATCTCCCATAATAACCACAGCATTACTTTAGCTATATGCCAATTTTAACTCCTGATTCAACTTGCACCCTATGTCCAGGCTACTGTTTTGGGGGCCTGTAGATTAGTCCAATAAGGTCTTTTAACCCTTACAATTCCTTAGTTCTATCCATACTGACTCCACAACTCCTGTTTCAATGTCACCCCCCTTGCAAGGGACTGAATTTCATTCCTCACCAACAGGGCAACCCCACCTCCTCTGCCCACCAGTCTGTCTTTTCGATAGGAGGTATACCCTTGAATATTCAGTTCCCAGCTCTGGCCCTCTTGCAGCCATGCCTCAGTAATTCCCACAACATCATACTTGCCAATTTCTAAACTGAGCCTCAAGCTCGTCCACTTTATTCCTTATACTTCGCGCATTCATATACAGCACTTTGACCTCCGTATTCACTCCCCCCGCTCGCAATGGCCCTGGCCTTACTCTGTTGTCCCTTCTCGAGCTTTCCTTCCCATTAATTCGAGAATCTTTTGTAATTTTTCCTGTAGTCACTTCCCCTTCAACTCCATCTTCCGTACCTCCATACCTCCTCTGCACCCTCTTCAATGCCTCCACATCCTTCCTGTAATGGGGAGGAGCCTTCCAAATGTAGTTTACCGAAGTCCAAAGGCAGCATGAAAACTTTCTGACTCTTCCAATCAATGCCACTAGCAATAACGGCAAGCACATCATATGCCTTCTTTACCACCCTATCTACTTGTGCTGTCACCATCAGCGAGCTAGAACTTGAACTCCAAGATCCTTCTGCAATGGTTGTTTAGGTTCATGTAATTACTGCACACTCCTCCTTTCATTCAACCTCCCAAAGGTTGGTGGTGGGTGTGTGGGTGATTCTCATGTATCTCAGGCCCAAAGGTATGTTATTGATCCTTCCTCATTGAATCAGCTCACAGGCTGGGAGAACCAAAAGGCAGGACACACAGGAATTGTCAGCATTATGTTCCATCGCCATTGCTCTGACAATTTGACCAACTATTCACCATCATCCTGTACCCTAGATAACCCTCCTCACTGTCAGCAGCACCACCAGGTGTGTGGCCATCATAGAAACATAGAAAATAGGTGCAGGAGGAGGCCATTCGGCCCTTAGAGCCAGCACCAGCCGTTCATTGTGATCATGGCTGATTGTCCGCTAATCAATAACCCGTGCCTGCGTTCTCCCATATCCCTTGATTCCACTAGCCCCTAGAGCTCTATCTAACTCTCTCTTAAATCCATTCAGTGATTTGGCCTCCACTGCCTGCCCTCTGTGGCAGGGAATTCCATAAATTCACAACTCTCTGGGTAAAAAAGTTTAATTCTAAGACTGTGGCCCCTGGTTCTGGACTCGCCCAACTCACAACTCTCTGGATGAAAACGTTTATTCTCACCTCAGTCTTAAATTACTTCCCCTTTATTCTAAGACTGTGGCCCCTGCTTCTGGACTCGCCCAACATTGGGAACATTTTTCCTGCATCTAGCTTGTCCAGTCCTTTTATAATTTTTATGTCTCTATAAGATCCTCCTCATCCTTCTAAACTCCAGTGAATACAAGCCGTATTCTGCAGTCGATTTCCTGCGGTCTCCTTTCTCAGCAAGTTAACATGAGAACGTGCGTGGATTTACTTTGTATTTTTATTGTTTTACTTTTAATAACATTAGTAAATTAAAGGTTGCATTGCAGCTGAACAAACAAATAGAAATATATTCTTCTTGAACAAACTGTACCGTCAGATGCATCAGAAATATTGAGACATTACAGGAATAGGTCATGAATTAAACTCATGATTCAATCACGTCATTTCTCAATCACGTCATTGAGAAATAATCAACTGCGTAATTGACAGAATTAAAGAGGATATGTCATCGACAATATTAGCTTGGATTCCTGTCAAACCACCACCACCCCACACTGCCCAACAGTCCCCACCCCACACCATCCCACACTGCCCCAACAGTCCACCCCACACCCACACCACCCCACACTGCCCAACAGTCCACCCCACACTGCCCAAACAGCCCACCCCACACTGCCCAACAGTCCATCCCCTCCTGTGACATTGAAACAGGAGATGTGGAGTCAGCAAGGATTGTAAGGGTTAAAAATACCCTAATGGGAACGAATCTACAGGCCCCCAAACATGACATAGGGCGTAAGTTGAATCATGAGCTAAAATTGGCATATAGCAAAAGTAATGCTGTGGTTTAGTATGGGAGATTTCAACATGCAGGTAAACTGCGAATATCAGGTTGGTTCTGGACCCCAAGAAAGGAACTTTGAAGAGTGCCTTCGTGATGGATTCTTAGAACAGCTTGTATTGGAGCCTACCAGGGAAAAGGCAATTCTGGATTTAGTGTTATGTAATTAACTGGATTTGATAAAGGACCTCGAGGTTAATGAGCCATTAGGAGGCATGGTCAGGTTTAATCTACAATTTGAGAGGAGAAGAGTAGATCGGAGGTGTCAGTGTGTTGCAGTTTGAATAAAGGGGACTATGGGGCCATGAGTGAGGAGCAGGGCCAAAAGTTGACTGAAAGATACACTAGCAGGGATGACAGTGGAACAAAAATGGCAGTGTTTTCTAGGAATAATACAGAAGGTGCAGGATCAGTTCATTCCTAGAAGTAAGATTCCAAGGGGAAGAAAGGGGCGAGAAAGAGGTGGAAGGGGAGGAGACAGCAAGGGTTAACAGAATTTAGAAAATTCAATGTTCAAGTCCCAGAGGATGCAGATTCCCCAAGCGGAATATGAGTGCTGTTCCCTCCAATTGCGGTGTTGCTACACTCTGGGCCGTGGAGGAGGCCAGGACCGAGAGGTCGGATACGGAATGGGAGGGGGAGTTGAAGTGCTGAGCCACCGGGAGGTTCGGGTTGGTTATTGCGGACCGAGCAGAGGTGTTCGGTTGAAAACGATCGCCAAGCCTCCGCTTGGTCTCACCGATATAGATCATCTGGCATCTGGAGCAGCGGATGGCAGTAGATGGGTTGGAGGAGGTGCTGGATTATGTGGTCAGTTGCTCTAACACTTTCCATGTCTCATTTTTAATGCCGTTATAGTCCCTGCTTCAACTACATCCACTGGCAGCATGTTCCATGGGCCCACCATCCTCTGAATAAAAAAATGCTCCCAGGTTTCCTATTAATATTTCCCCTCTTCCCTTAAACCTATGTCCTCTGGTTCATGATTCCCCAACACTTGGGAAAAGACCATTCACGTTTACCCTACTTATTGCCATCACGATTTTATACACCTCTATAACATCATTTACAAGGAGATATGATTCATTTTATCTTACTGCATTCGGCATAGACATTGTGGGCTTGAAACGGATGTTTCTGTGATGTGCGATTCTATGTCCTCCTGTAGTCACTTCCCCTTCAACTCATCTTTATATACTCCCAATTTGTCAATCCCTCCCCCCCACTATTTTGTTTAAAACCTACACGTGTAGCCCTAGCAAACCTGCCTGCCAGAATGCCTGCCAGTTAAGGTGTAACCCGTCCCTTTTGTACAGGTCACCCCTACCACAGAAAGAGATCCCAGCGGTCTATAAATAAGGAAAGTCTCCTGGGCTCAACTGGTTATGGGAAAGGAGTTTGGTTCTTGATGGTTAGTGGGGAAAGGTATTTGAGGTAGTGAGGAAGGTGCCCTGTGCATGACAGGGAGCATGGAAGGGATGGGGTTATCGTGAGTGGGGACAGGAGGGGCTGGTTACAGAGGGTGGGAGAGGAGCAGCAGAGTCCGTGGTGAGGATCTGGTTTCTCCACAGATCAACCCACCGAGAGATACTCCAGACCACAAGCCTCACACACGCCTTTAATGTCACACACACTCTCTCCATTTTCACTCCACCCATTTTCTCACCTCCCCATTTCACACACCCTCCAACTCTCCTCCCATCTCAATCATCCCCATCTCAAACACCCTCCATACTCCTCCCCATCTCACACTTCCCTTCTCACATTCCCTCCATACTCCTCCCCATCTCACCACACACCCCATCTCACACACCCTCCATCACTCACTCCCTATCTGACACATATCCTTCTCTCTGGGCTCTCCACCTCACACATCCTCCATCTCAGTATCTCCATCACTCACAGCTCGCTCTCTATCTCACACTCTCCATCTCACAACCTTTCACAACTCCAACTCATCCTCACTCCATCTAACACAATCTCCATCTCATTCACTCTTATTTAAGAATAAGGGGTAGTCTGAAGAAATAAAGGGGTAGGCCACTTAAAAACGGAAGTGAGGAAAAAACATTTTGCCCCAGAAAGTTGTGAATCGGTGAATTCTGCCTCAGAGGGTGGTGGAGGCCGGTTCTCCGGATACTTTAAAGAGAGAGTTAGATAGAGCTCTTAAGGATAGCGGAGTCAGGGGATAAGGGGAGGCTGGAATGGGGTACTCATTTGGGGATGATCAGCCATGATCACATTGAATAGCGATGCTGCCTCGAAGGGCTAAATGCCTACTCATGCACCTATTGTCTATAGTTTCCACCTCACACTCACACCATCACTCCATCTCACACACACCCTCTATCACACACACCCTTCATCACGCACACACACCCCCTCCATCTCACACACATACACACACACACCCTTCATCACACACAACAACACACCCTTCATCACACACACACACCCTTCATCACACACACACCCTCCATCACACACACACACACACACACGCTCACACACACCCTCCATCACACACACACACACAAACACCCTCCATCACACATACACACACACAAACACACACAACCCTCCGCTCACACACACACACACACACACACACACCCTCCATCACACACCCTCCATCACACACACACACCCACACACGCACATACCCTCGATCACACACACCCTCCATCACACACACACACACACACACACACCCTCTATCACACACATCCTTCTTCACACACACCCTCCATCACACACACCCTCCCACACACTCACACACCCTCCATCTCTCACTCTCCACCCCCTCTCCCCGCCGTGCTTGACCTCTCCCTACCTTCCCTCCCCACTCCCACTTTTCACGTCCTTCCCCCGTCTCCCACAGTGGTGGGTTTATGGGTCCAGCTGCCAGTGGAAATGATTGAGGTGGATACAATAGCAACTAACAGATGTTTGGACAGCTGCATGGATAGGAAATGTTTAGAGGGGCTAATTATGGTCAAATTGGGTGAGCTTGGATGGGCATTCTGGCCAGCGTGGACGGGTTGGGCCTGTTTGTCTTCTGTGTTGCTTTACAACTCTTTGTCCACACAGACCCAGACACACACACACACACACTAACTACATACACACTTAACCACCTTCCCGCTATCCACCTACACACTAACCACATACACACAAAACACACGCACACACAGCACACACACGCACGCACACACGTGCACACACACGTGCACACACACGTGCACACACACGCACACACGCACACACACACACACACATACGTACGCACACACACACACATAGATGACAGGAAATGTAATTCTACCAACTGATCCATCCTCCATCTATGCCCCCTCTTCCCTCAGTCTCTATCATCTATCACATCTCCCATCTCACCCATCCTTCTCTTCCACACTTCTTCTCACAGGCCGCTTTCCCAACTCACTCTCTCACTCTCTCCTCCATCACAAACTCCAGACATTCTCCTCCTCCCCACTGCACTGATGTCTGGGTCTCCTGACTCCCCCCTCTCACCTACCAGCTCCTCACTCTCTTCCCTCCCTAACTCTCTCTACAATCCGCCCGGTTGCATCGTGGCTTGGTTCAGCAACTTGAGTGCCCTGGAGAGGAAAAGACTACAAAAAGTAGCAAACACTGCCCAGTCCATCATCGGCTCTGACCTTCCTTCCATCGAGGGGATCTACCACAGTCGCTGCCTCAAAAAGGCTGGCATCAAGGACCCACACCACCCTGGCCACACACTCATCTCCCTGCTACCTTCGGGTAGAAGGTACAGGAGCCTGAGAACTGCAACGACCCGGTTCAGGAATAGCTACTTCCCCACAGCCATCAGGCAAACCTGGCTCGGACAAAACTCTGAACATTAATACCCCTCCATTTGTTATTTGCACTTTATTAATTTATTCATTAATGTGTGTATTTAAGTATATAATTGTAGTCAATGCCTACTATGTTCTGTTGTGCTTTGCAATGAAAGAATTTCATTGTCCTGTCAGGGACACATGACAATAAACTCTTTTGACTATTTTGACTTTTGAATTGAGGGATATGGAATATGGAAGGAATGGTGCTGGCCTCAGTCGTGGAGAGTGTTGTGGGATCATCCCCAGCGCGGTGACACACAGCGCGGTTGAAACACTGACGTGGAGCTGTGCCGTGAGGAAGGAGAGATCTGCTGAGCTTCGAACGACAGACAGGTGTGGAGGAAAGCAGAGTCCGGGAGCGGCATGAAGTGGCAGCCGGAGTAACAGCTCAGACTGCAGGGTTTAAAGGCCGGAATACTCAGACCATCTGCAACACGTTTTAGTACATGAATATTATTTACTGTAAAGATCGATGATTTATATTGCTTTTGTTTAATTGTGCGATCAATAAACTGCAACCGCTTTGGCAGCAAGGTTCTGAGAACGTGATCTTCCTTTATCATCTGAATAAAAACATGGGTGTTCGGTGCCAGAGGAGGAGGTGAGGTGGCTACAATAACAACGTACACAGATAGAACAGTACAGCACAGGAACAACAAGGGAAAACATAGGGTGAACGCAGAAAATCTATCCGGATAAGGTCATCAGGAACCAGGGACAGAGGTTGACAGTGAGACGGGAAAGATCCGCGGGAGAGAACGTATTCACACAGAACAGACAAGGCCACAGTCTGAGAGTTGCGGCCTCTGGGGCAGTGAAGAAGGCAGGCAGGATACTCGCCTTCATGGGCCGCGGCACAGAATGCAACTAATTCCACGTTGTGGTACAACTTTAGAAAGCTTGGTGAGACCTCAGCTGATGCACTGTGAGCAGGTCTGGTCACCACACGACAGCGGGTGCACAGCAGATTCACCAGGATGGTACAGATTCCGTGAGTTTCAGAAACAGTGAGAGACAAAGACTGCGATATGTTTCCCCTGTGGGGCAGAGGAAACTGATGGGTAACAATAGACAATAGACAATAGGTGCAGGAGTAGGCCATTTGGCCCTGCAAACCAGCACCGCCATTCAATGTGATCATGGCTGATCATCCCCAATCAGTACCCCGTTCCTGCCTTCTTCCCATATCCCCTGACTCCGCTATTTTTAAGAGCCCTATCTAGCTCTCTCCTGAAAGCATCCAGAGACCCTCCACCGCCCTCTGAGGCAGAGAATTCCACAGACTCACCACTCTCTTTGAGAAAAAGTGTTTCCTCGTCTCCGTTCTCCGTTGCTCCTTATTCTTAAACTGTGGCCCCTGGTTCCGGACTCCCCAACATCGGGAACTTGTTTCTTGCCTCAAGCGTGTCCAAACCCTTAATAATCTTATATGTTTCAATGAGATTCCCCCTCATCTTTCTAAACTCTAGAGTGTACAAGCCCAACTGCTCCATTCTCTCAGCATATGACAGTCCCGCCATCCCGGGAATTAACCTGGTAACCTATGCTGCACTCCCTCAATAGCAAGAATGCCCTTCCCTCAAAATTAGGGAAGCAAAACTGCACACAATACAGGTGTGCTCGAAACAGAAGAGGAATTCAATATTACGAGGACAGATAGCTGTAAACTTCATAAAACCGCGCTGGCTTAAATAAGAGGACAGGACCGTTTGAAAGGATGCGATTGCAGGTTTGGAAGACATGTTTATTGTCGAGAGTTCAAGTTCAAGTTACATTTTTGTCACGTGCACCAATTGGTGCAGTGAGATTTTGAGTTACCATACAGCCATATGATTTTACTGGTAAGTTCTCCTTTAATCTTACTAATAAAAGAGCACAATACAAGATAAAATTTAACACAAACATCCACCACACAGCGGAATCAACGTTTCCCACTGTGAGGGAAGGCAATAAAGTTCAGCTATCTTGCTCTTTTTTTACGTGTGGTCAGGGCCGTTGAACCCTCTGCAGTCGCCGCTACGGGCGGCCCGATGTACGTGCCCTTTTCCAGTGCCCCCTGTACTGTAGTTCCACCACACAAACGTTCGTTTTCCAGTGTCCTGTACTGTAGTTCCACCACAACTGTGTGTCCCAAAACACTGCCATGTTACAGGAGGTTGATGTGGAGTGTAAAACGTGTCAAGGGGCTGTTGGGCAATACGGCCTGTTTCTGTGGAGAGACATAACAATTCACCTTCTCTTCTGTGGCCATTTGCAGGTGAATTAGAAACACATGCACTAGTCCATTCTGCCCTGTACAATTATCCTGCTTTGTAGCACTAAGCTGGCAAAGTGAGAATGAGGAACAGGGAACTGCAGATGCTGGAATCTTGTGCTAAACACAAAGCGCTGGAGTAACTCAATGGGTTCAGACTGCATCTATGGAAGGAATTGAAAGCGATGGGTTGCGATCCCTTTTAATGTGTAGAAAGTAGAACAAGGTATTTTATATTTCAGGAACGCAGGTAAGATTGGTGAAAGGAAGGATGCAAAACTGAGCAGAAATTCCACACAGAGTATCAAGGGAGCAGGTGGTAAATTGAGGTGGGGAATGTGGGGAACAAGCAAGGGTGAGAGGTGGTGAGTGACACTGACAAACAGAGTATCTGGGGAAGCTTGAGGGAATAACTGTGATGATCCCTGTTTCATAGTTTGCACCATCTCATTCCACTAGCTCCTCTCTGCTGAGGTCAGTCTCCATGTTCTCATGTTGATTTCAATCCCCTCTCTCCCCCATCTTTGCAGTACTCTCAATAATTTTTTAAACCTCCAATGGGCAGATATTCGGTTCTTTAGATAAACCTGTAATTAAAGATAACAACAATGCCAGTGGTGTCTTCGACTGTTAAGGCCTGTTGTATTTTCTGCCCATTATATTTATGGAGTTCAGACAACAATGTTCAAAGCTGACCATTTTTAGTGAACAAGGAATGATTCTGTGGATGTTGTCCTCTCTGTTCACTGTAGTCCCACTACACAGCTGAGTGCACAGTGCTGTATGTTGCCAGATGTTAGTGTGCAGTATCAAACATGTCATAGTTGTCGGGCTGAATGACCTGTTCCTGTGCAGTAACTTCCATACAATTCACCCTTGTTTTTGCAGCCATTACATTACTGATGGGTTAACCCTGCCCTGCTCTATCATCCCTCTTTTTAACAGGAAATGGACTGAGAACAAAGGACTTTTCACATGTAACCTTTGATGAAAGGGTTCAGATGCAAATCGAGTGAGAAGGAAACAAGATAATTTGTGGAGTGTCGTGGTGGGGGGGGGGGGGAGGATGTGGTTGGTGGGTGAGGAGGGAACAGACATAATAGCAACGTTTTCAGGACAGTTTGAGCAGAAGTGCACCAAGTTCAAATCAGCCATCATTACATTTCTAACAGAAGCGCTGCATATTAATTCACTACCATTTGTGCAATCCTGTTTATAACAGGAAATAAACGGACTGAAAATCAAGTACTTTTCATATCAGGCAAGATAACATTTTGTGAAAGGGCACAGATGCAAATTAAGCCACAGATGAAAACAAGAAACAATGGGAGTTAGTGGAGTGGGGAGAGAGGGGTGGGCAAAGAGCGTTGTCAAGGTAATTTAATTTTTTGGACATTGCGGTTCTTATGGAAACACTCCACTGGTCAGATCTCCCCTGTTCTGTTATCATGTTTATAATGGCAGCTCAATGAGAACAAGGCATCAGTCAGTTAGTCAGTCAATGTTATTTGTATAGCACATTTAAACATAAATCATGTTGACCAACGTGCTTTACATCAGTGCAGATACTAAATGTGCTACATACAATGGTACACAGACCTAACAATACATGCATACACTATTTACAGCATGAAAGCAAAGAATGAAAGAATGGGTCGACTGGGCTTGCATTCACTGGAATTTAGAAGGATGAGAGGCTAATAGAAGCATATAAAATTCTTAACGGTTTGTACAGGCAAGATGCAGGAAAAATGTTCCCGATGTTGGGGAATCCAGAACCAGGGGTCACAGTTTAAGAATAAGGGGTAGACTAGTGAGGACTGAGATGTGGAAAAAAACGGTTTTCCTCCAGAGATGTGTGAATCTGTGAATCTGTGAATCTGTGGAATTATTTGCCACCGAAGGCAGTGGAGGCCAATTCACTGGATGTTTTCAAGAGAGAGTTAGATTTAGCTCTTGGGGTTAGGAATAAACAGAGGGTCAGAAGCCCCGCCCCTAATGGGCGGTGACACGTTTAAGCCCCTCCCCTGATGGGTGGTGACACGTGAAGCTCCGCCCCCCGGTGTGGGTGGTGACAGGTGAAGCCCCGCCCCTGATGGTCACTGGACATGTGAAGCCCCGCCCCTGACATGTCAGCACCCATCAAGGGCGGGGGGCTTGTGTTTCCATTCATGTTTCATAAGTGATAGGAGCAGAATTAGGCCATTCGGCCCCTTAAGATCTACTCCACCATTCAGTCATGGCTGATCTATCTCTCCCTCCTATCTCCATCCCATCCTGCCTTGTCCCGTCGTAAATCCAGACCCAGCACCCCAGGGTGTCCGCACCAGGAGCTGGTCCTCAGGAAAGCAGCTGCTGCTGTGGGGAGTGGTGGGGGGGGAGGGTGAGGGCAGCAGATTACCACTGACTGATATAGATCAGCGCAGAGTATGGGTTGTGATCACTGTGTTACACTGGCTCCAGATTCACATTCCCAACCGCACTGTGGGACCGGGTACATTTTACAATGTTTATAAACCTCATTCCAGGTCCTCATCCCGGTGTGGGAGACGGGGAGGTGACCAGAACAGTCTGTTTCAGCTGGAAGGGAAACAACTGTAACAGACAGCATGAGATCAAGGTGAAACAGTGCGGAGGTTTCTTTGTGTATCGGCTGGAGCCCACACTCTGCTGTGACAAGGTGTATTGTACAGATACGCCGCTGTTCACAGCAACTCATCTGGGAGGTTGTTGGGAAAACTGGAGAGTGATATGTCAGCAATTTTCCAATCCCCGGTCCGTGTCTGTGATCATCTCAGGTCCCAGTCCCACACCGACTGTCTGAGATAAACCACCGGGGTCTGACCCCCACCCCGTCACTGAGCCCACCTCACGTGTAGGATGTCCCCTGTCCCAGCTCCCCGACCCACTCATTGCCTCCATCCTCTGCGGACTAGACTATTCCCTCATTTCCCACTCATCCAGGACCCAGCTGTCTCTCTCCCCCCCCCCACCCTCCTCGGGACACAGCCCCCACCCCTCCGTATCTGTCCCTACCCCCCACCACTATCCATGAATCAAACCAATCCATGCTACTGCCCCTTCGGACCCAGCTGACCCCTGTTTTCTTCTCCCCGCACACATGGATGCTCCCTGAGACGTTCCCTCCACTCACAACCCTCCGGGACCAAAACCGTCTCAACCCCCACCACTTTTCCGGGACCTGTGGTCCCCTACCCCCCCCCTGGATCCGGCCATCGATTCCTCTCGCAGCGCATCGCATCCGTTTCCCCCCCGCCCCCTCCTTCCCACTTGTGACTCAGCCGTCCCATTCACCCCTCCCCACACCTCCCCCAGAACCCAGCCATCCCCTCTCCCTACCTCCAATCCGTTCGCCCCTAGGGCTCAGCAATATACCCTCCCCCACCTCCGTCCCCTCCCCCACCCGTCTCCTCCCTCCCCCACCTGTCTCCTCCCCACCCCGTCCCTCCCCCACCCTCCCCGTCTCCTCCCCCCTCACCCGTAGTGCTCCACACACAACCCTCCCCCCACCCCGTCCCCCTGTGGTCCCCCGCGCTATCCGGCTGTCCCTCCCCCGCACCAGCCCGTCTCCTCCCCCACCCCGTCCCCTCCCTACCCCATGTGACTCCCGTCCCATTCACCCGTTCCCTACACCCACCCCGTCTCCCCCCCTCCCCGTTCCCCTCCCCCACCCCCGTTCCCCCCCTAGGGCGCAGCAATCCCCCCTCCCCCCCCCCGTCCCCCCTCCCCCACCTCCCCCTCCTCCCCCCCCCCACCCACCCCTCTCCCCTCCCACCCCAGAAAAAGAGGCTGAGCTAGAGATAAAGATGAGCTGGAATGAGCTAGAGAGGAGATGGAGCTGGAGACAGAGATATGGAAGATGAGGTGGAGCTGGAGATCTAGACAGATGGGGTGGAGAGAGGTAGATCTAGCCAGAGCTGGAGAAGATGAAGGTGCTGGAGCAGCTAGAGATTCGCTGGAAAGAGGAAACTGAAGGTTGAGGTGGAGATATACCTGGAGAGCTAGGAGAGAGAATGAAATGGAGCTGCACTAGCTAGACATGCGAAATGAACCAGCTGGAGAGGCTGGAGATTTATGCTAAGATAGAGCCGAAGATAGAGTAAGAGCTCAGATTGAGATGGACTTAAAAGCTGAAGATGAGGCTGGAGCTGGAGATGGAGTTAGAGCTAGAGATGCAGCTGGAGATAGAGCTGGTGCTGCAGATAGCGCTGGAGCTAGATATCGAGCTTGAGCTAGATCTGGCGATTGGGCAGGAGATGCAGCCAGTGCTAGAGTTGGAGATGGAGAGATATTTAGAGTAGCAGACGTGGAAATGCATCTAGAGGTGGAGCAAGAGATGGAGATGGAGATGGAGATGGAGATGGAGGTGGAGATGGAGATGGAGATGGAGATAGAGATGGACCTGGCGATGGAGCTGGAGCTGGAGTTGGAGCTGAAGATGGACCTGGCGATGTAGCTGGAGCTGGAGATGGAGGTGGAGATGGAGCTCGAGGTGGCCCTGGTCATGCAGCTAGAGCTGGAGATATATCTGGAGGTGGAGATGGAGATGGAGCTGTAGATGACGCTGGAGATGGAGGTCGAGCTGGAGATGGAGCTAGAGCTAGAGCTAGAACTGGAGCTAGAGTTGGTGATGGAGATAGAGCTAGATTTGGAGATGGACCTGAAGATGGTGCCTGGGATGTAGCTGGTGATGGAGCCAGAGCTGGTGCTGGGGATGGAGGCTGGAGATGGAGACGGATTTGGAGCTGAAGTTTGAGGTAGAGAGGAGCTAGAGATGGCTGGAGATGCAACTGGAGATGGAACAGGAGGTTGAGGTGGAGATAGAGCTGGAGCTGGAGCTAGAGAGAGAATGAAATGAAGCTGTAGAAAAATATAGTGGAACTAGAGATAAAGATGGAGCTGGACTCCGAGATGGTCCTGGAGGTGCGGGAGCTGGAGCTGGAGCTCGAGCTGGAGATGGAGTAGGGGGGGATGGAGATGGAGGTGGAGCTTGAGTTGGATCTGGAGCTGGTGCTGATGATGGATCTGGAGACGGAGCTGGAGCTAGAGATGGAGCTAGAGATGGAACTGGAGATAAAGATAGAGGTGTAGCTAGAGATAGATGAAGGTAGAAATGGAGATGAAAATCGAGATAGAGATTACGGGATAGAGATTATAGTGCGTTATAATGTGTTAACGTGTATTATAATTTGTTATAGTGTTGTGGTCGTGCATTATGATGTGTTGTAGCGTGTTGCTGTGTATCATATTGCCATAGTGTTTTATACTAGCATGATGTTATCGGTCTATGTTCATAGGGCATTATTTGGGGGATATTGTTATAGTGTATTGTCGTGTTACTTTACATGAAGGTGTGTAATATTGTGTCATAGTGTGGAATAGTGTATTAAAGTATGTTATGTTGTTATAACTATAACACATTATAACTATAATACACTATAACACACATTATAATACACTATAACATAATTACACAAGTAACAGTAAAATACTATAGTACACATTATAACATACTAAACATTATAACATTATAATACACTATAACACTGTATAACACATTATAATACTAATCTCTATAATACACGTTATAAAACACTATATCACTACATCACACTACATCAAAATATAATACTATATTACACATTATAATAATATTTTAATGTAATCTTATATACACTATATAATATAACACAGCACGATAATACACATACACGCACTATAATACACTAACACAATAGCAATATAACATATATTACACCATTATACTATAATGCACGATAACACTATAACACACTATAATACATTATATCAAAATAAGCTATTACACTATTAATACACTACTACATACTATAAAACATTAAAACATACTATATTACAATATAAATATAGTGTAAACGCACTATAAAATATTTTTAAACACTATAACACACCGATAATACACTATTGCACACTATGACACACCATATAATCAAACTATAATACTGTATAGTACACTATAACAAACTATAACTATAATAATACCACACATTATAACATTATAATACTATTACACTATAACATTAATAATAGTCTCATACACTACAACACACTATAACATTATAAAATAGTATATAACACAATAAAGCACTAACACAAAACACACAATAAAACACACTATTAAACACTATAACATATTACAACACACTATAATACACAAGAACACACTATAATAACAATACAAAAATCGGATGGGCGATTCTGTGGACGCAGTCGGGAAACCCGGATGGTAGTTAGCCTCCCTGGTGCCAGGGTCTCGCACGTGTCGGAACGTGTCCAAAAGATTCTGAAAAGGGAGGGAGAGGAGCCTGATGTTGTGGTACACATAGGTACCAATGACATAGGCAGAAAAAGAGATGAGGTCCTGAAGGGAGAATTTAGGGAGTTGGGGGGAAAGTTAAGGAGAAGGACCAAAAGGGTAACGATTTCAGGATTACCTGTGCCGCGTGACAGTGAGAGTAGGAATGGAATGAGTTGGAGGATAAATGCATGGCTGAGGGACTGGTGCAGTGGGCAGGGATTCAAGTTTCTTGATCACTGGGACCTCTTTTGGGGAAGGCATGATCTGTACAAAAAGGACGGGTTGCACTTGAACCCGAGGGGGACCAATATCCTGGCAGGAAGATTTGCAAAGGCTACTGGGGAGACTTTAAACTAGAAAGGCTGGGGGAGGGACTCGGGTAGAGGGGGCTAGGGGACAGGGTGTGGGGCAAGAGGCAGAGAAGGGAAGCACTCGGACCCAAAATGTAGGCGAGAAAGAGGAAAAAGATAATAGACAGAGAATAAGGGATGGTGGGTTTCTAAAATGTGTATATTTTAATGCTAGGAGCAGTGTAAGAAAGGTGGATGAACTTAGAGCCTGGATTGACACCTGGAAATATGATGTTGTGGCAATCAGTTGCAGGACGGCTGTGATTGGAAACTAAATATTCCAGGATTCCGTTGCTTCAGGTGTGATAGAATTGGAGGGACAAGAGGTGGAGGTGTTGCATTGCTTGTCAGAGAGGATATTACAGCAGTGCTTTGGCAGGATAGATTAGAGGGCTCGTCTAGGGAGGCTATTTGGATGGAACTGAGAAGTGGGAACGGTGTAGCAACACTTTTAGGGGTGTATTATAGTGCTAGAGCTGGAGATGGTATTTAAATAGAGCTGGAGTGAGAAGGAGATGGAGTTTGAGATGCATCTGCAGGGAGTTAGAGCTGGAGCTTTAGCTGGATATGGAGCTTGAGATGGAGCTAGAGCTAGACCTTGAGATGCAACTAGAGTTAGAGATAGTGTTAGAGCTTGAGCTGGAAATGGAGCTGGAGATGGAGCTGGAGGGGGGACTGGAGATGGAGCTTTAGCTAGTACAGCTGGAGATGTAGCTGGAGGTGGGACTAGAACTGGAGCTAGATTTGGAGCTGCTGGAGATGGAGCTAGAGCTGAAGCTGGAAATGGAGCTGTAGCTAGAGCTGGAGATATAGCTGGAGATGGAGCTAGAGCTGGAGCTTAAGTCAGAGCTGGGGATGGAGCTAATGATGTACCTGCAGATGGATCAAGAGCTGGAGCTGGAGTTGGAAATGGAGATGGAGTTGGAGATGGAGCTGGAGCTGGAACTGAAGATGGAGATGGAGCTAGAGCTAGAGCTGGAGATGCAGTTAAAGCTAATGCTGGAGATGGAGATGGAGATGGATCTAGAGCTAGAGATGGATATGGTCCACAGGAGCCGTTGGAAGAGGAGGAGGGGGAGGAGCGACACCCGACCGGTAAGCTATAAAATCGAGCGCGGGGCTTGTTTTTTCAGAGGCCCACAGGAGCCGTTGGAAGAGGAGGAGGGGGAGGAGCGACACCCGACCGGTAAGGTTAAAATTCAAGCGCGGGGCTTGTTTTTACCGAAATCCATAACATTCCATTTGGAGAAGTGGGTTTTTTTGAGGAAGCCGCTGATTGGTGGGAAGTGGACTAGGGAAAGCAGCTGATTTACAGTCAGATCCCAGCAGTTTGTAGTGATTTTATATTGTGTTGCTATTGAGAGGCCCAGGGAGCCGTTGGTGAGAGGGGGGAGTACCTGGAGCTGTGAGTATAAAACACATCGGCAACGTTCCATCTCACTTCCAGAGAAGGAATCTGGTGAAGCCTCTGATTGGTGGAAGAGGACCCGAGGAAGCAGCTGATTGGGTGCAACCCCGGGTTTACAATTTTACATTTCTGCCTTCTGGGGAGTTTAGGGATTTCTGGGAGTTAGGAATTCTGGGAGTTAGGGATTCTGCGAGTTAAGGATTCAGTATTTAGTAGTAAAGTTTAAAGGATAAGTTTTTGTGTTTTTTTAATATTTAAATACAGGAGTAATTTGGGAGTAAGGATTTATGGCAGTAGAGATTGGCCCGTGTGGTTTGTTCAGCCTGCAACATGTGGGAGATCAGGGAGATGGTCGGTTGTCCTTGGTGACTACGTTTGCAGGAAGTGTGTCCAGCTGCAGCTCCTGGCAGACCGCATTTGAACGATTGGAACTGCGGCTGGATTCATACTGGAGCATCCACGATGCGGAGAAAGTCTTGGATAGCACGTACAGTGAGTTGGTCACACCGCAGGCAAAAGGTAAGAGGACAAAAAGGGAACGGGTGGCCAATAGCCAGCAAAGCAGTAGGCAGGTAGTGCAGGAGTCCCCTGCGGTCATCTCCCTCCTAAACAGGTATACCATTTTGGATACTGTTGAGGGAGATGGCTCATCAGGGGAATGCAGCAGCAGCCAAGTTCATGGCACCATGGGTGGCTCTGCAGCACATGAGGGAGGGAAAAAAAAAGAGGGGAAGGGCAATAGTAATAGGGGATTCAATTGTCAGGGGAATAGATAGGCGTTTCTGCGGCCGCAAAACGAGACTCCAGGATGGTATGTTGTGCCTTCCCTGGTGCAAAGGTCAGGGATGTCACTGAACGGCTGCAGAACATTCTGGAGGGGGAGGGTGAACAGCCAGTTGTCGTGGTACATGTTGGCACCAACGATATAGGTTAAAAAGAGGGTATGAGGTCCTACAAGGTGAATTTAGGGAGCTAGGAGAATAAACTTAAAAGTAGGACCTCAAAAGGTAGTAATCTCCGGATTTACTACCAGTACCACGGCCAGTCAGAGTAGAAATAGGAGGATATTGCAAATGGAATACGTGGCTTGAAAAGTGGTGCAAGGGGGAGGGATTCAAATTTTTAGGGCACTGGGACCAGTTCTGGGGGAGGTGGGACCGGTACAAAACAGGACGGTTTGCACCTGGAATGGAATGGAACCAATGTTCTTGGGGGAGTGTTTGCTAGTGCTGTTTGGGCGAAGGATTTAAACTAATGTGGCAGGGGGATGGGTACAAGAGCAGAGAGGCAGGTGGGTGTAAAATGAGGGTAGAAGCAATAGGTAGCAAGGTGAAAAGTAAAAGTGGCAGGCAGACAAAACCAGGGCAAAAATCAAAAAAGGCCACTTTTCAGCAAAATTGTATAAGGGGTAAGTGCGTTGTAAAGACAAGCCTGAAGGCTTTGTGTCTCAATGCAAGGAGTATTCGTAATAAGGTGGACGAGTTGAACGTGCAGATAGATATTAATGATTATGATATAGTTGGGATCACGGAGACATGGCTGGGAGCTGAACATCCAGGGATATTCAATATTCAGGAGGGATAGAGAGAAAGGAAAAGGAGGTGGGTAGCGTTGCTGGTTAGAGAGGAGATTAACGCAATGGAAAGGAAGGACATTAGCTTGGAGGATATGGAATCGGTATGGGTAGAGCTACAAAAACACTAAGGGGCAGAAAACGCTGGTGGGTGTTGTGTACAGGCCACCTAACAGTAGCAGAGAAGTTGGGGATGGTATCAAACAGGAAATTAGAAATGCGTGCGACAAAGGCAAAACAGTTATAATGGGTGACTTCAATCTACATATAGATTGGGTTAATCAAATTGGCAGGGGTGCTGAGGAAGAGGATTTTTTTGGAATGTATGCGGGGATAGTTTATCTAAATCAACCTGTAGAGGAACCAACGAGAGAGCAGGCTATTTTAGGACTGGGTTTTGAGTAATGAGGAAGGGGTAGTTAGCCGTCTTGTTGTACGTGCCCCTTGGGCAAGAGTGACCATAATATGGTTGAGTTCTTCGTTAGGATGGAGAGTGACATTGTTAATTCAGAAAACAATGGTTCTGAACTTAAAGAAAGGTAACTTTGAGGGTATGAGACGTGAATTGGCCAAGATTGACTGGCAATTAATTCTAAAAGGGTTGACGGTGGATATACAATGGAAGACATTTAAAGACTGCATGGATGAACTATAAAAAATTGTTCATCCCAGTTTGGCAAAAGAATAAATCGGGGAAGGTAGTGCATCCGTGGATAACAAGGGAAATCAGGGATAGTATCAAAGCAAAGGATGATGCGTACAAAGTAGCCAGAAAAAAGCAGCATACCAGAGGACTGGGAGAAATTCAGAGACCAGCAGAGGAGGACAAAAGGGCTTAATTACGAAAGGAAAAAAATAGATTATGAAAGGAAAAACTGGCAGGGAACATAAAAACTGACTGCAAAAGTTTTTATAGATATGTGAAGAGAAAGAGGTTAGTTAAAAACAATGTAGGTCCCTTGCGGTCAGAAACAGGTGAGTTGATCATGGGGAACAAGGATATGGCGGACAAATTGATTAACTACTTTGGTTCCGTCTTCACTAAGGAAGACATAAATAATCTGCCGGAAATAGCAGGGGACTGTGGGTCAAAGGAGGAATTGAGTGAAATCCAGGTCAGTCGGGAAGTGGTGTTGGGTAAATTGAATAGATTAAAGGCCGATAAATCCCCAGGGCCAGGATAGGCTGCATCCCAGAGTGCTTAAGGAAGTAGCTCCTGGAAATAGTGGATGCATTAGTGATAATCTTTCAAAACTCTTTAGATTCTGGAGTAGTTCCTGAGGATTGGCGGGTAGCAAATGTAACCCCTCTTTTTAAGAAGGGAGGGTGAGAGAGAAGACGGGGAATTACAGAACCAGTTAGTCTAACATCGGTAGTGGGGAAATGCTAGAGTCAGTTATTAAGATGGGATAGCAGCACATTGGAAAAGTGGTGAAATCATTGGACAAAGTCAGCATGGATTTACGAAAGGTAAATCATGTCTGACGATCTTGTGGAATTTTTCGAGGATGTAACTAGTAGCGTGGATAAGGGAGAACCGTGGATGTGGTATATCTGGACTTCCAGAAGGCTTTTCGACAAGGTCCCACATAAGAGATTAGTTACAAACTTAAAGCATACGGTATTAGGGGTTCAGTATTGATGTGGATAGAGAACTGGCTGGCAAACAGGAAGCAAAGAGTAGGAGTAAAACGGGTCGTTTTCACAATGGCAGGCAGTGACTAGTGGGGTACCGCAGGGCTCAGTGCTGGGACCCCAGTATTTACAATATATATTAATGATAAAAAAAAACTGGATGAGGGTTGAAGGCAATATCTCCAAGTTTGCGGATGACACTAAGCTGGGGGGGCAGTGTTAGCTGTGAGGAGGATGCTAGGAGACTGCAAGGTGACTTTGGATAGGCTGGGTGAGTGGGCAAAAATGTTTGGCAGATGCAGTATAATGTGGATAAATGCCCCCCCCTTCTTCCACTGAGGTTATCCACTTTGGTGGCAAAACAGGAAAGCAGACTATATTTAAATGGTGGCCGATTAGGAAAAGGGACTCAACATAGAGATGCAGCGAGACAGAAACTGGGTGTCATGGTACACCAGTCATTGAAAGTAGGCATGCAGGTGCAGCAGGCAGTGAAAAAAAAGCGAATGGTATGTTAGCTTTCATAGCAAAAGGATTTGAGTACAGGGCAGGATGAGGCAGGGAGGTTCTACTTCAGTTGTACAGGGTCTTGGTCAGACCACACCTGGAGTATTGCGTACAGTTTTGGTCTCCAAATCTGAGGAAGGACATTATTGCATAGAGGGAGTGCAGAGAAGGTTCACCAGACTGATTCCTGGGATGTCCAGGACTGTCTTATGAAGAAAGACTGGATAGACTGGTTTATACTCTCTGGAATTTAGGAGATTGAGAGGGGGAATCTTATAGAAACTTACAAAATTCTTAAGGGGTTTGGACAGGCTAGATGCAGGAAGATTGTTCCCGATGTTGGGGAAGTCCAGGGGGACAAGGGGTCACAGCTTAAGGATAAGGGGGGAAATCCTTTAAGACCGAGATGAGAAAGACTTTTTTCACACAGAGAGTGGTGAGTCTCTGGAACTCTCTGCCACAGAGGGTAGTTGAGGCCAGTTCATTGGCTATATTTAAGAGTGAGTTGGATGTGGCCCTTGTGGCTAAGGGGATCAGAGGGTATGGAGAGAAGGCAGGTACGGGATACTGAGTTGGATGATCAGCCATGATCATATTGAATGGCGGTGCAGGCTCGAAGGGCTGAATGGCCTACTCCTGCACCTAATTTCTATGTTTCTATGTTTCTATGGTGTTAAAATAGAGCTGGAGTGAGCTGGAGATAGAGTTTGAGATGCATCTGCAGGGAGCTAGAGCTGGAGATTTAGCTGGATATGGCGCTTGAGATGGAGCTTGAGATGGAGCTAGAGCTAGAGCTGGAAAGGCAGCTAGAGTTAGAGATAGTGCTAGAGCTAGAGCTGGAAATGGAGCTGGAGATGGAGTGGAGGTAGAGGTAGAGCTCGTGCTCGTGCTAGAGATGGAGCTGGAGCTGGAGTCAGAGCTGGAGATGGAGCTGGAGATGGGACTGGAGATGGAGCTTTAGCTAGTATAGCTGGAGGTGGAGCTGGAGCTAGAGCTGGAGCTGGAGCTGGAGATGGAGCAAGAGGTAGCTAGGTTGAGTTAAATTGGAGCTGGAGCCAGCTGGAGATAGAGCAGGATATGGAGCAAGAGCTGGAACTGGAGATGGAGCTTGAGGTGGAGCTAGGGTTAGAGCTGGCGATTGAAATGGAGAATGCTGTAGATAGAGCAAGAGCTGGAGCTTGTCAAAGCTGGGGATGGAGCTAAAGATGTACCTGCAGATGGAATTAGATCTGGAGCTGGAGATGGAAATGGAGATGGAGTTGGAGATGGAGCTGGAACTGAAGATAGAGGCGGAGCTAGAGCTGGAGATGGAGCTGGAGATGGAGCTAGAGCTAGAGCTGGAGATGGTGTTAAAATAGAGCTGGAGTGAGCTGGAGGTGGGGTTTGAGGCATCTGCAGGGAGCTCGAGATGGAGCTTTAGCTGGAGATGGAGCTAGAGCTAGAACTTGAGATGGAGCTAGAGTTAGAGATAGTGCTAGAGCCAGTGCTGGAAATGGAGTTGGAGATGGAGCTGGAGGTAAAGGTAGAGGTAGAGCTCGTGCTCGTGCTAGAGGGAGCTGGAGGTGGAACTAGATCTAGAGCTGGAGATGGAGCTGGAGATGGAGCAAGAGCTCGAGCTAGTTAGAGTTAAATTGGAGCTGGAGTCAGCTGGAGATAGAGCTGGATATGGAGCCAGAGCTGGAACTGGAGATGGAGCTTGAGGTGGAGCTACGATTAGAGCTGGCGATTGAAATTGCGATGGAGCTGAGCTGGAGCTGTAGATGGAGCTAGAGATAGAACGAGAAGGGGCTGGAGATGGCGCTGGAGATGGAGCAGGAGATAGAGCTGGAGATGGAGCTAGATTTAAAGCAGGAGATGGAGATGGAGATGGAGATGGAACTGCAGATGCAACTGGAAATTTTAGAGGATTTTCGATGTGTTTGCAAGTGTTTAGAGAGATTTTATGTGGTTTAGAGGGGTTTGGATGGGGTTTAGAGGGGATTAGAGGGGCTTGGAGGGAGTTTAGTTACAGGGGGTTAGCGGAGTTTGGAGGGATTTGCGTTGATTTAGAGGTATTTACAGAGGTTTTGAGGGGTTTACAGGTGTTTCGTGGTGTTTACATGTGTTTAGAGAGGATTTGAGTGGTTTATTGGGGTTTGCAGGGGATTAGAGATGTTTAGGGGAGTTTACAGGTGTTTAGAGGGATTTACAAATTTTTTTTAATTAATTAATTTATTTATTTTTAATTAGCTGCAAATACATAATAAAAAACATTTTGTTTGTTATAGTCATACATTATTAATATTATTTATATTAACAATTGTATCGTAATTGTACTTCTTTATATGTTTTTTTATAACCATATAACCATATAACAATTACAGCACGGAGACAGGCCCTCTCGGCCCTTCCAGTCCGTGCCGACCATTTATTTTCCCCTAGTCCCATCTACCTGCACTCAGACCATACCCCTCCATTCCCTTCACGTCCATATACCTATCCACTTTACTTTTAAATGTTAAAATCGATCCTGCCTCCACCACCTCTGCTGGAAGCTCATTCCACACAGCCACCACCCTCTGAGTAAAGAAGTTCCCCCTCACGTTAAACCTAAACTTCTGTCCCTTAATTCTCATTGTCATGCCCTCTTGTTTGAATCTTCCCTACCCTCAATGGAAAGCTTATCCACGTCAACTCTGTCTATCCCTTTCATCATTTTTTAAAGACTCAATCAAGTCCCCCCTTAACCTTCTGCGCTCCAAAGAATAAAGACCTAACTTGTTCAACCTTTCTCTGTAACATAGTTGCTGGAACCCTGGCAACATTATAGTAAATCTCCTCTGTACTCTCTCTATTTTGTTGACATCCTTCCTATTCTAGGCGACAAAATTGTACACCATACTCCAGAATTGTCTTACCAATGCCTTGTACAATTTTAAACATTACTTCCCTACTCCATATATTCAATGCTCTGATTTATAAGGCCAGCACACCAAAGGCTTTCTTTACATCCTTCTACATGCGATTCCACCTTCAGGGAACTATGCACAGTTATTTCCTAGATCCCTCTGTTCCACGGCATTCCTCAATTCCCTACATTTACCATGCACGTCCTATTTTGATTTGTCCTGCCAAGATGTAGCACTTCACAACTTATCAGCATTAAACTCCATCTGCCATCTTTCAGCCACTTTTCCAAATGGCCCAAATCTGTCTGTAGACTTTGAGAATTACTTATTATCCACAATACCACCTATCCTAGTATCATCTGCATACTTACTTATCCAATTTTCCACCCCATCATCCAGATCATTTATGTACATGACAAACAACAGTGGACCCAACACAGATCCCTGAAGCACCCCACTGGTCACCGGCTTCCAACCTGACAAACAGCCATCCACCATTACTCTCTGACATCTCCCATTCAGCCACTGTTGAATCCATCTTGCTACTCCGCCATTAACACCCAAAGATTGAACCTTCTGAACCAACCTTCCATGGGGAACCTTGTCAAAGGCCTTACTGAAATCCTTATAGATTTTAATTTTTATAAAGATAGAAAATAGTAGAAAAAACAAAAAAAAGAAAAGACGAATGGAGCATTCAACTGATTATGCATCATTGGAGTGCAACCGTGGGGTATAAAATATGATTCTTCATCTATTCCTTAATTCAGGTTTCAGCCAGGTTCTCGTGCCGAACCAATTTGCCCCTTCAAATATTCAATAAATGGGGACCATATCCTTATGAATAGTTCTTGTTTGTCCATTAAGACAAATCTTAATCTTTCCAAATGTAGGGTCTCCGACATTTCCATTGTCCACATTTTAATATAGGGCCTTTCCAGAATTTTAATATTAATTTATTAAATTATAATCGATAAATGTTCTTTGGTTCGTTATGAATAATTGAATTGGTTCTAATATTCCTAATATTATTAAGTTTGAATCAGGGTCCAAATTGGTATTGACAACTTCTGAAATTATCTTAAAAATTTCCGTCCAAAAATTATTAACTTTTATACAGCTTACAAATGTGCGTAAGATTTGCCTCTAAGTGTTGACATTTATCACAAATAGGGGATACACATGGAAGCATTCTGTTTAATTCGGTTTTTGAGTAGTGCAATCTATGTAAAACTTTAAATTGTATTAAAGAGTGTCTAGCATTTAACGAACAGTTGTAAGCATTCATCCCTTATTTCTGACCCTATTATTTGGCCTAGTTCCCATGATTGCCTATATTTTTCCGTCATGGGTGCATCATTATCCAATAAAATGTTATAAATATATGATATCAATTTTTCTGTGTTCCGATTCAAGCATTCATCAAGAATTTCTGTCATTCTATTTCAATAATCCTGTGTATTTGACTAAGCATAGTCTCTAATTTGTAGATATCTAAAGTAGTATTTTGAATGAAGCCCATAAATTTGTTGTAGCTCCTGAAATGAGAGAAAGGATTTTTTTCCTATAGAGATCGCCCATCTTAATAATTCCATGATTTATCCATTGCAAACAGCCTTTATCCATCACTGAGGGTTTAAATGTATTGTTTACAATGGGAAGTGATAGTGGTAAACAATCCATTTTTTAGCCGTCTTCTTTAATTGTTTCAATGCTGGCAACAGTGCGTTATTCCACTGTCTATTATTGGGTTTTCTTTATAGGTGTTTTTGCTTAATTTAGTATTAGCAAATAGAATCGATCCAATTTCAAAAGGTAAATCCTTATCCATTTTTAACCAATCTGGTTGTTTGTCCAGTTCTTCCAACCAGAAATTCATATTTTTCATATTAACTGCATACAATTTGGAGTGCTAAACCATTTATTTTGTATTTACATAAGTAAATTTATTCTGTGGTTCTTATAATCCCATATAAAGTTGGTGTCTATAGAGTCAACCTTCTTAAAAACAATTTTTGAGAGGTATATCGGGATTAATTGAAAAAGGTACAATACTTGCGGAAGAAAAATCATTTTTATCGCATTAATTCTACCCAACATCGATAATAGGTGGATTTACAAATGATTAGAGCGGCTTATAGAGCGGTTTCTATTAGAGTGATTTATAGGGGATTTTAGGGGTTTAGAGGTGGTGGGGAGATGAGGTCATGGTTAGTTCAGTTGGTTCGGCGTTGGTGGTCGAGTGGGTTCTTGTGTTTTGGTTTTAAGGTTTCGGTTTCGGATGGGTTTTAAAACGAGGATCAAACCTTGTAGGTTTCACGGGTTGTCCTAAGGTTGTTAGTTGTTGGGTGTTCGGACGTGTTGTTGAGTGGTGGACGTTAGTGTCTGTGGTGTTTGAGTTAGTTGTGTATGTTGTGGGGGGGGCTGTTTTAATTTTGTGTTGGGGTGGTGGGTTTCCACATTGTTGGTTGAAGTTTTTGGTTCGGTTGTTGTTTTTTGGTGTTAACGTTCGTGCTAGGCGTTTGTTCTGTGTTACTCGAGGGTTACCGTGTGCGTTTGTCTGGGGTTTACGGTTTTATGTTGCGGTTGTTGTGTTTGAGTGTGGGTATGGGTAAGCGTGTGTGGTGTTAGTTGGTCGGTGGTTGTTTTGTGCGTGGTTGCTAGGGGTTTCGTTGCAGTTTTTGTGGTTATCGTGGGCGGTCGTTTTGTGTTTGTTGTATGGGGAGCAAATCCGTTCCGTTCAACTTTGTTAGTTTTAGGGTTTTGAGGGGGTTTAAAGTGGTTTGTGTGTTTTAGGAGAGGTGGTTTTAGAGGGAGTTTCTGGGGCCGTTTACAGGGGTATTAAAGATTTTTGAGTGGTGTTTGGGAGGGATTTTTCAGGGGTTTTATAGAGGGATTTGCAGGGGGTTGAGGGGTTATGGGGTTTTAGGGGGCTTATAGGCGGCTTCTTAGAGGTGTTTGCAGGTTGTTTATAGAGGTTTAAAGTGGTTTAGAGGGGTTTCGATGGGTTTAGATATTTGTACATGGTTTTTGCAGGGGATTAGAGGTGTTTAGAGGGGTTTAGGTGGGTTTGGAGGGCTTTATAGGGAGTTTAGAGCCGTTTAGAATGGTCCACATGGGTTCAGAGGGGTTTAGAGGGGTTTACATGGGGTCATTGGGGTATAGCGGGATCTACAGAGATTTACAGGGGTTTAGAGGGATTTACAGGGGTTTGGAGGTGTTTGCAGGTGTTTAAAGAGGTTTATAGTAGTTTAGAAGGGGTGAGAGGGGTTTAGATGGTAGTGGTTTTCAGTGGTTTGGATGGGGTTTACACGGTTTTGAGCGTTTCACAGACGTTTACAGGGGGGTTTAGAGGGGTTTAGAGTTGTTTATAGAGGATTAGAAATGTTTAGAGAGGGTTACAAGGGTTTACAGGGGGTTTACATGGGGTATCGAGGGCATTGTTGGGGTTTATAGGGGGTTTAGAGTGGTTCAGAAGGATTTGCATGTGTTTAGAGGTATTTACAGAGGTTTTGATAGGTTTACAGGTGTTTCCGGGTGCTTACAGATGTTTAAAGAGGTTTTGCGTTGTATAGAGCGGTTTGCAGGGGATTAGAGATGTCTAGAGAGGTTTACATGGGTTTCGAGGTGGTTGAAAGGGATTGGAGAGGTCTGGAGCGGTGCAGAGCGGTTTGGAGGGGTTGGTGTTTAGCGGTTTAGGTAGATTTAGTTGTTTACAGAGGTTTATAGATGTTTAGAGAGGTTTAGAGGGATTTGGAAGGGTTTTGAGAGAAGTTTAGAGGGGGCCTGGATGGGGTCAGAGGGGTTTGGAGGGAGTTTGTAGGGTTTTATAGGGTTTACAGGGTTTGCATGGGTTTGTAGTGGGTTTAGAGGGCTGTACATGGGGTTAGAGCTTTAGAGGGGGTTTAAGGTGTTTCGGGTTTTACAGGTGTTTAGAAGAGAGTTCTGAGTGGTATAGATGGATTTGCAGGCGATTAGAGAGTTTAGAAATGGTTTACAGGGGTTTTTAAGAGGGGTTTGGTTGGGGATGCAGGTGTTTAGAGATGGTTTTTCGGTGGGTTTAGTTGTTTAAAGGTTTATAGGTGTTGAGAGAGGTTTACATGTGTTTAAAAGTGGTTTAGATGGATTACAGGAGTTTAGTGGGGTTTAGGGCGTTTTTGAGGGCTTTACAGGGATATAGAAGTGTTTAGGATGGGGTTACATGGGGGATTAGAATGGTTTAGAGGGATTAACATGGGTTTACGGGGGGTTTATAGGGGTTTCGAGTGAGGAGGAATTAGAGATGAGTTACAGGGGTAGATGTATTTAGAAGGTTTTGAGGGGGTACATGTGTTCGGGTGTATACCGGTGTTTAGGGGATGTGCAGAGGATTATAGGTGTTTAGAGGGGTTTAGAGGGGTTTACAGCTAATTACAGTTAGATTTCCAGGGGTTTGATGGATTTACATGTTTAGAGGGGTTTAGAGGTGTTTAGAAGGTTTTAGATGCGATTGGAGGGGTTTATAGGAGTGTGCAGATGTTTAGAGAGGTTTAGAGTGGTTTAGAATGGTTTTGAAGGGTTTAGATGGTTTAGAGAAGTTTACAGGGTTTCGAGTGGTTTACAAGGGGTATAGATGGTTTAGAGAGGTTTACAGGGGGTCTGGATGGGTTTAGAGTTGTTTACAGGGGTTTAGAGAAGTTTGAGAGGTTTTCATGGGTTTCCAGGGTTGTTTACATGGGTATCGAGGGCTTTATAGGGTTTAGTGGGAATACAGGGGTTTGAACGAGATTGGGAGGGTTGTAGAGGGATCTACATGGGGTAGAGGTATTTACAGAAGTTTTGAGGGTTTTACAGGTGTTTCCGGGTGTTTACATGTGTTTAGAGTGGTTTGCTGAGGTTTATCAGATGTTTATAGGGTTTTACATGTGTTTAGTGTGGAATATAGGGATTTACAGGGTATAGAGGTGGGTTTGGAGGGGTTTAGTGGGTTTAACGGGCTTTATAATGGGTTCGAGGGGTTTAGGGGGATTTAGAGGGGTTTAAGGGGTTTAGAGTGGTCACATGGGTGTTTACGGTGGTTTAGAAGGTTTACATGGGCTAGAAAGGGTTTAGGGGGATTTACAGGGTTTAGAGGGGTTTTAAAGGTAGAGGGGTTTTAGTGGAATTTCGCGGGCTTTATACGGGAGTTTAGAGGCGTTTAGTTTAGAGTGGCCCACATGCGTTAGAGGGTTTTTACAGGGATTTAGGATAATTAAGAGGTTTTACGGGTTTACAGGGGGTTAGAAGGATGTACAGGAGTTTCGAGGGTTTTTTAGTGTGTTTTGGAGGGCTTTACAGGGGATAGAAGTGTTTAGGAGGGTTTACCATGGGGATTAGAATGGTTAGGGTTTTACATGGGTGTTTACAGGGAGGTTTTATAGGGGTTTTCGAGTGAGGAGGGATTAATGGGTAGAGGTATTTAGAGAGGTTTTGAGGGGTTTACATGTGTTTCCGGGTGTTTACAGGTAGTTTAGAGGGATGTGCAGAGGATTATAGATGTTTAGAGGTGTTTAGAGGGGTTTAGAGGGGTGTAGAGAAGTTTAGAGAGGTTTACTTGGGTTTCCAAGTGTTTACATGGGGTATCGACGGCTTTATAGGGGTTTAGTGGGAATTAGAGGGGTTTGAACGAGATTGGAGTGGTGTAGATGGATTTACATGGGGTAGAGGTATTTACAGAAGTTTTGAGGGTTTTACGGGTAGTTAGATTTCCAGGGTTTAGATGGATTTACAGGTATAGAGGGGTCTAGAGGTGTTTCGAAGGTTTTAGATGCTGTTAGAGGGGTTTATAGGTGTGTGCAGATGTTTAGAGAGGTTTAGAGTGGTTTAGAATGGTTTTGAAGGGTTTAGATGGTTTAGAGAGGTTTACAGGATTTCGAGCGGTTTACAAGCGGTTTAGATCGTTTTTTTTAGAGAGGTTTACAGTGGTCTGGATGGGTTTAGAGTGTTTACAGGGTTTAGAGAAGTGTAGAGAGGTTTGACATCGGTTTTCAGGTGTTTAACATGGGTATCGGAGGGGGGGCCCCTTTATAGGGGTTTAGTGGGATTAGAGGGGTTTGAACGAGAATTGGATGGGAGTAGATGATATTACATGGGGTTGAGGTATTTGGAGAGGTCTTGAGGGGTTTACATTTGTTTTCGGGGGTTTACAGGTTAGTTTAGAGGGATTTGCAGAGGATTATAGATGTTTAGAGGTGTTTTAGAGGGGTTTAGAGGGTTTACAGTATTTAGGGGGAGTTAGAGTGATTTCCACCGGTTTAGATGGATTTACTGGTTTACAGAGGGGTTTAAGGAGGTGTTTAGAATGTTTTAGTTGGGTTAGAGGGTTTATAGGGTGTGGCAGAAGTTTAGAGAGAGGTTTATTGGGTTAGAATTGTTTTTGAAGGGTTTAGATGGTTTAGAGATGGGTTTACATGGGTTTCGAGTGTGTTTACAAAGGGTATAGATGCCTTTTAGAGAGTTTAAAGGGGTCTGGAGGGTTTTAGAGTTGTTTTACGGGGGTATAGAGAGTTTAGAAGGGTTTACGGGTTTTCCAGGTGTTTACATGGGGAATCGAAGGGCTATAGGGGTTTAGTGGGATTTAGGGGGTTTGAACGAGATTGGAGGGGGGTGGAGGGATTTACATGGGGTAGAGGTATTTACAGACGTTTTGAGGGTTTTACAGGTTGTTTCCGGGTGTTTACATGTGTTTGGTTTGCTGCGGTTTAGAGAGTTTATAGGTTTTACTCGGCGCGAGAGAGATTTAGGTGGAATATAGGGATTTACAGGGGATAGAGGGATTTAGAGGGGTTTAAGGGGTTTAGAGTGGGTTATAATTTTGCGATGGGTTTGGAGGGGTTCAGTGGATTTAACGGGCTTTATAAGGGGTTGGAGGGGTTGTTGTGAGGGGGATTTAGAGGGGTCTAAAGGGTTTAGAGTGGTCCACATTGGTTTACGGGGGTTTAGATGGGTTTATATGGGTTTAGAAGGGTTTAGGGGTATTTACAGGGGTCACTAGATGAGAGGAAGAGTTTATAAGCTGAGTTAGTCCAGGGGTTAACCGGATTGGTTTAGTGGATTTCGCGGGCTTTATAGGGAGTTTAGAGGCGGTTTTAGAGTGGCCACCACATGCGTTTATGAGGGATTTACAGGGATTCAGAGATGATTAAAGAAGGTTACGGGTTTACAGGGTGTTAGAAGGATGTACAGGAGTTTCGAGGGTTTTGGTGTGTTTTAGAGGGCTTTACAGGGGTATAGGAGGGGTTACATGGCGAATTAGAATGTTTTAGAGGGTTTTACATGGGGTTTACAGGGGGGTTTTATTGGGTTTCGAGTGAGGAGGGAAATCAATGGAGGGATTTAAGGGGGGGGTAGAGGTAATTGTAGAGAAGGTTTGAGGGTTTACATGTGTTTCCGGGTGTTTACGGGTAGTTTTTGAGGGAATTTTTGCAGAGGAATTATAGATGTTAGAGGTGTTTAGAGGGTGTAGAGGGTTTTTTACAGCTAATTAGGGGGGGGTTTTAGAGTGCATTTCCAGGGCTTTTAGATAGATTTACAGGTTTTAGAGGGGTTTAGAGGTGTTTAGACGGTTTTAGATGCGGTTTAGAGGGTTTATTAGGTGTGTGCAGATGTTTTGCAGTGGTTAGAATGGTTTTGAAGGTTTAGGATGGTTTTGAGAGGTTATTTACAGGGGTTTTCGAGCGGTTTACAAGGGGTTTAGATGGTTTAGAGAGGTTTACAGGGGTCTGTATGGGTTTAGAAGTTGTTTACAGGTGTTTTTTAGAGATGTTTAGAAGAGTTTACATTGGTTTCCAACTGTTTTTTACATGGGGGTATCGAGGGCTCTTTATAGCGGGTTTTAGTGGGATTTAGAGGGGTTTTTGAACGGTTTGGAGGGGGTGTAGAGGGATTTACATGGGGTAGAGGTATTTACAGAGTGTTGAGGGTTTTACAGGTGTTTCCGGGTGTTTACATGTGTTTAGAGTGGTTTGCTGCTGCGGTTTAGAGAAGTTTAACAGGGTTTTACATGATGTTTAGTGTGGAAATATAAGGGATTTACAGCCAACAAGGGATAGATGGATTTTTAGAGGGGATTATTAAAGGGGTTTAGAGTGGTTATAATGTTTGTGATGGGTTTGGAGGGGTTCAGTGGGTTTAAACGGGCTTTATAAAGGGTTGGGAGGGGTTATTTTTAGGGTATTTAAGAGGGGTTTAAAGGGTTGTTTTTTAGAGTGGTTCCACATTTTGTACACAGTGGTTTAGATGGGTTTATATGGGTGTTAGTAAGGGTTTAGGGTAGTTATTTATTATTTATTTACAGGGGGGTTTAGAGGAGTTTATGCTTTTTTTGTTAGAGGAAGATGTTTATTACTTTTTGTTTTTTTTTAGTTGGAGTTTGTTGTTTAGGGTTTTATAAGAGGGGTTAGTGGATTTCGCGGGCTTTATACGGGAGTTTAGATTGCGTTTAGAGTGGCCAATTTCGTTTTGAGGGATTTTACAGGATTTAGAGATGATTAAAGAGGTTTTACGAGGGTTGTTCTCGGTTTACAGGGGGTTGTTAGAAGGATTTTTTTTTAGAAGGGAATTGTATTGTACAGGGGAGTGTTTTTTCGTAGGGTTTTAAGTGTGTTTTTAGTGGGCTCTTTACAGGTGGTTTTATAGGAAGTGTTTAGGATAGTGATTAATGGGGATTTATAATTAGGAGATTAGTAGATATGGTTGTTTTTTTTAGAGGGTTTTACATGGGGTTTACAGTGGGTGGTTTTTTTTATAGGGGTTTCTAGTGAGGAAGGGAATTAGAGGGGATTTTACATGGGGTTAGAGGGTATTTTTAGAGATGGTTTTGAGGGGGGTCATAAAACACCCCCTCCCCCGCCCCCCCCCCCACCCGATTTTTAGTAGAGGTTTATTTTATTTAGAGAGGGTTTTTAGAGGTATTTAGATTTTTTAGTTTTAGAGGTTATTATATTTAGAGAGGTGCGGGTTTTGGAGGAGGGGTTTTCTACATGAGGGTTTCCCGGTGTTTGTTTACAGTTAGTTTTTAGATGGGTTTGCAGGAGGATTTATGGATGTTTTGTTTAGAGGTGTTTTGTTTTAGAGGCGATTTTAGAAAGGAAGTTTTGAGGGTTTTTTACAGGTGTTTCCGAGGTCGGTGTGTGTTTGTGTTTACATAGGGATGAAATGAGAATGTTTTTATGGGTTTTAATGTGTTTAGGTATTTTGGTGGATCTAGAGCTAGGGGGGTGGAGATGGAGGTGGAGGTGGAGGTTGGTTGGGATGCGAGAGGATGGTGGAACTCTAATCTGGAGGTGTTGTGTTGTTGGACCTGAAATTGTGCCTGAGATGTAGGTGGAACATTGGAAGTGGAGCTGTGGAGCTGGTGCTCGGGGATTTGGTGTAAGCTGGAGCTGGTTGACCTGGGGATGGGTTCTGGAGATGGAGCTTGGAGCTGAAGTATGATGTAGAGATGGAGGCTAGGAGATGGCGCTGGAGAATTTGGAGATTTGGAGATGAACTGTGAGAGGAAACTGGAGGCAGGAGTTGAGGAGCTGTAGTAGTTTTTGTAAGTTGGACTTGTTGTAGTTGGACTCGACTCGAGCGACGATGGAAGGCAGGGGATGGAGATGGAGCTGGAGGATGAGCTGGAGGATGGTAGCTTGAGAATGGAGATGATGGAGGTGGGTTATCGTGGGGTGGGTGGAGAGAGGATTGAAGAGGTTCTGGATGCGAGGTTTTTGCCGGCAGAGCCGGGTTTGGGTTTGGAGGGGTTTTTTTGGAGGGGTTGGATGAGGTGTTTTGTTTGTTTTTATGGGTGGTTTAGAAGTGGGTTAAGGTTTTGGATTTATTCGTTTTACGATGTGTGTTTATAGATTGGTTTTTTTAGAAGAGAGGTTTAGTGGGTATGGAAGGGTTTATTTTTTTTTTTCGATCTTTTTCTTATTATACTGTGGTTTATGGAAGGGTTTCGAGGTTTAATAGTTTAGTTAGAAAGGGGGTTTGGTTGGAATGTCGGGAAAATCAATTCAGATAATGGGGGTATATCAGAGGGGTTTGGAGGGTTGCTGGAAGCTCATTCCTCACAGCCACCACCCCCCGTGAAGGAAAGGAAGTTCCTCTAGCTCTAATAAAACTTCTGTCCCTTCATTCTCTATTTGTCATGCCCTATCTCTTGTTTGGAAATCTTTCTACTCAATGGAAATAAAGAAAAAAATAAAAAAAAAAAAAAAAAAAAAAAAAAAAACGTATCCACAGTTCAAACTCTGTTATCTTTCATCATTTTAAAGGACCTCAATCAAGTCCTCCCCTTAAACCTTCTGTGCGCTCCAAAGAATAAAGACCTAACTTGTTCAAACCTTTTCTTCTGTAACTTAGTTGCTGGAACCCTGGCAAACTTTTAGTAGTTAATCTAGGGTGTTTTTACAGCTATTTAGAGGGTGGTTACAGGGGTTTTTTGGTTTTTTTTTTTAGAGGGGTTGGTGTTGTTTGTTGGAGGGGACGGAAAAAAGGGAAATGGAGGGTTGTTTTTAGAAGGGTGGGTTTAGGTGGGTTTTAGATTATTTGTTTTATAAGTGTTTCTAGAGAGGGTTTGCATGGGTTGGGTTTTTACAGGGGTTTAGATAGTTGTTTTAGAAAGTTATTTACTATAGGTTTAGTGGGGGTTGTAGGTGGCGCTTACAAGTGTTTAGAAGTTGATTTACAGAGGGTGTTGTCTAGAGGGGGGGTGTTTGTGTGTGTTTGCAGGGGTTTATGTGTGGGGTTTTTGAGGTGTTTTGCAGATTGTTTCGAGAGGTTCAGCGTGGGGGTAAACCAGGGGGGTTAGAGGGGCGGTGGTTCTAGAGGGTTTAGATTGATGTTTGTACAGTTGGTTTAGAGGGAAGATTTGCCAGATGTTTTTAGCAGGGTTTAGATGGTGTTTACCGGTTTTTTTTACTGCTATTTAGAGGGGGTGTTGTTTGGTTGTTGTTCGGTTAGAGTGGAATTTTTTGGTGTTAGAGTTTTAGAGTGGAATTTCCAGGCGTTGTTTAGCAGGGAATCATTTAAGATTTATCGTTTTAGAGGGAATTTACAGGTGTGTTTTTAGAGCTGTTTTTTGAATGTTTGCCCATGGGGTTGGGTTGTTGTTTGTTTTTTTTTTTACAGGTGTTTTGCAGGTGTTTTTTTTTAGGTTTAGAGAGGTGTTTTTAGATTTTTTTTTGTATTAGATTTTTTTTGAGTGCGGTTTTTTAGAATGGTGTGGTCGTTGTGTGTTTTGTGTAGGGGGTTTTTTTAGATTGTTTAGAGAGGTCTTTACTGGGGTTTCGAGGAAAGATGGAAGGAGAAGGTATGTACAGATGTTTAGTTGGTTTTAGAGAGGGTTTGGAGATTGTTTACAGGGGTTTTTTTATTGGTATTTGGTTTTTTTTTTAGAGAGGAGATGGATATTTCATGGGTTTTTTCCAGGTGTGGTTTTACATGGGTGTTTTTATCGAGGGCTCTTATATATGGGTTTAGTGGTGTGATTAGAGGGGTTTGCGATGAGCTTTGGAGGGGTTAGGGGTTGTAGTTGATTTACATTGGGGTAGGGTAGAGGTTTTCAGGAGGTTTTTGAGAGGGGGTCTTCTCTTTAAGATGTTTCCGGTGTTTTTACATTTGTTTTGGAGAGGTTTTTGGTGTGGTTTTTTTTTTTTTTTTTTGTTTTTACGTGGGTTTTTCTTTTAGTGCGGTGTTTAATTTTTTGATTTAGGGGTTTTTAGGAGATGTGTTTATAGGGTTTTACATGTGTTTAGTGTTGGAATAGAGGGCTTTTTTATCTCTTTAAAGTGGATTTAACGGGTAATTATAGAGGGGTGTTTTTTTTTTTAGAGGGGTTTAGTGGGATTTGTTTTTGGTATGTTTGCGTTGAGTTGGTAGGGGATTATAAGGGATTTACAGTGGGTTTTTACGGTGCTTTTATATGATGGTTTAGAGGGATTCAGGGGGATTTTGGGGATTGATTAGGATTTATGGATTGGGATTATTTAGAGGAGTTTTTAAAGGGGTTTTTAGAGTGGCGTCCCACATGGGTTTTTAGAGGGGTTTTTTTTTAGTTTTTTTGAGGGGTTTTAAGACGGGTGTACGGGTTTACATGGTTGTGAGGGGTTTGGGTTTTGTTTTTTTTTTTAGTTGTTGTTTAGTTTTAGTGGATTTCGCGGGAGGAATGCGCAGAGGCGGTTTAGTGGGTCCCAGGTGGGTGGGGTTTATGTTTTTTTTTTTAGGTGGGGTTTAGAGGGGTTTGGTTTTTTTTAGTTTTAGTTTTAGAGAGGGTTTTTTGGTTTGGGTGTTGTGGGTGTTTGCAGGTGTTTTAGATTTTTTTAGAGGGCCATTCATTTACAGGGGTTTTATTTTTTTTTTTTAGGTTGTATAGGAGTTTAGAGGGGTGTTTTTACATAGGATTATATTATAGGGGTGTTTTTTACGGTAGGATTTATAGCGTATATAGTGTACTGTAGCGTATAGTGTTGTATTTTATTGTACTGGTGTGTGTATGTTAGTGTATGGATACAATGTGTGTTGATAGTGTTGTTGTAATGTTTGGTATTGTTTCTGCTTATATGTGTTGTGTGTTTGTGATTGGGGTGCGTGATGCGTTTGTGACAGGTATGTATTGGGGGTGTGTATATTATATTGTGCTAATGGTGTGTTTGTTATATTATATTGTAATAGCTTATTATAGTATTATGGTGAGGAACGAGGAATTGTGTTGGCTATATTTTATAAGGTATGTTACAAATGTTTTAAGTTTGTTGTTGTGTATTGATTATTGTGGTGGTGTTTATAAAGTTGTCTGTTTTACAGTGCGTTATAGTGTGTTTTATAAATGTTTTACAAAGTGAGGGGTAATAGTATTTTATAGTTATAATGAATTGGATTATAGTGGTACAGTACAGTGGTGGGATATTGGGTTATATTATTTTATATATGATCTATTTTTAATGCGGCGATACTGATTTATATAGTGTTATTATATGTGTAGGGTATTACTATTTATAACTGTATAAATTTGTCATAAATTACTTTTTCGTTTTATATAGTATTTTATTGTTTAGTTTATAAATGCTATAAGCTCATATAATACCAAATGTAATACATTATGCACACTATAATACGCACACACAACATACTATCAAAACTACTATAACACAATGCTTCTCACGTTATACCGACTACCATCTCACTAGAATCTGCTTTAACACTTTTAAACTATAACACTATGCAACACACTATGAAACAGTATTATTGTTTTTTGTGTGTAGGTATCTAATTATAATGATTTCAGAATATTGTTGTGTTGTATTGTTGTTTTATTTATAGTGTGGTTAAGTGTTCATAGTGTGGTTATAACATGTTAAAATGTGTGCAAGTTGGAGGAACAGCACCTCATTTCATATTCCACTTTGGGGAGTTTGCAACCTTTGGGCTTGAACATTGATTTTCTACTAATTCTGTTAACCCACCTGCCTGTACCTCTTCCCCTCCCACCTCTCCCTCAGCCCTCGGGCCCCTGGCATTCCCTCTATCTCTATCTCCCCCCCCCCCCACCACCCCCCCCCACCCTGTCGCACTAGATTCTCATTTTCACCCACAAACAGGCTTGTTCCCTTTATCATCGATACTTTTTTGCATATCTTTCATTCATTGTTCTTTATCTCTCACATCACCGTCTATATCTCTCGTTTCCCTGATCCCTGACCAGTCTGAAGAAGGGTCTCGACCCGAAACGTCGCCTATCTCCTTCGCTCCTTAGATGCTGCTGCACCCGCTGAGTTTCTCCAGCTTTTTGTGTAACCATTAAAATGTGTTATATTGCGTTGGTGTATATATTAGTCGTGTAATGTATTACAGTGCGTTATAGAATCTTACAATGCGTTCGAACGTGCTATTCTGTGAGTTACAAGTTCATTAAACGTATATTATAATATTGTAATGTGATCGTATGGTGTTGTAGTGTGTTAGAGTGCAGTGTTGCGTGTTATAGTGTGTATAGTTTTGTGTTATAATGTATTATTGTGTATTGCAGTGTGTTATTAATTGAAAATGTGATAGTGTTTGATATTGTTTTCATAGTTACACTGTTATGATAGTATTATCTATGCATCTATTTTAATCGTGTGATATCGCGTGTTATATTATTATAGTTTTTGTGCTGGACGTTAGTGCATTACTGTTAGTGCATTAGTGTTTTATATATAGTATGTTATAGTGTACTGTGTGAGTATATTACACAGATTATGATTATAATGTAATGTAGTGTGTTATTGTGTTATAGTCTGTTAAATGAGAGATAGTGTATAATAATGTGTTATTGGGTATTGCAGTGTAGTGTGTTTGTACTGGTCTATTATAATGCTATAATGTGATGTGTGATGTGTGATAGTGTTTATTGTAATGCGCTATTGTTTAGTGTGATTGTGACTATTATAATGTTATATTATATTGTTAATATGTTGTGAACTGTGTTAAGGTGCATCACCTGTAGTGTGTATAGTGCATTTGAATGTGTTGTATGTGTTATAATGTATTATTATCATTATATTACGTGTTATAATGTTCAAGGTGGTTTATGGTATATGTTTGTGTATCTGCAGTAACACTTATACTATAGGGCAATGCAACATTAGATAAAAGTATAGCATACTATTTTTATTGTTTTTATAGTGTGTTATTCAGTGACATGGTGTGTAACGGTGTACTATAATTTGTTGGGTTGTATTGTTGTCGTGTGTGGTGTGTTATAATGTATACTTGTTATAGTGTTTATAGTGTAATTTGTGTTATTATGTGTTATTATATGTTCTAATATATAAAGTTTTATATAGTATTATAGAATATGTAATAATGTTAAAGTGTGTTTTTGTGTATCAGACCATATTAGTGAGATATCGGTTTAGAGTGCGTTATAGTGTTAATGTGTGTATCCTAGTTTATTATAGTTACAGTCTGTTTCGGCGATTATTAATGTATTATATATTCTATTTTAGTGTGTATAAGTTCAGATGGTATTCATACTGGTTTTATGATGTTGTTTTACAGTGTTATTGTAGTTTATGGCGTGGTTACAGATGTGTATTATCGTGTCATAATCGTTGTTTATACTATATATGCTTTAAGGTGTTATTTTTGTTTTATATTGTAAATTGTAATTAGCACTATTCAATTGTAAATTGATATATCACTATCACTAACACACTTTGTGACAGTGTATTGTGGTGCATATTATATTGTAATAACGTATGATGGTTTGTATTAGAATGTGTTAGCATGTTATAATGTTAAAGTGTGTTGTTGTATATTGACTATTTGTGTGTGAGTGCTGTGCGTTATATTGTGTTATAGTGTATTATAAAATGGCTATAGTATTTTATAGTTATAATGGATTGGATTATAGTGGTACAGTGTGATACTGTGTTATAGTGTTATAGTGTTATATTATTTTATATATGATTATATTTTTAACGTGATATTGTTATAAATTTTGGTATCATAATTTCCCTTTTCTTTTTATATAGTAATTTTATAGGAAGTTAATAATGCTATAAACTATGTAATACACCTTAACACGATGGGATACATATGGCACATTATAATATTGCACATCACACAATAACACTAGAATAATTCAGACTATACGAGACTATACCATGAATGCATTGTCACTGGATTTTAAAACAGTATAGAATTACTATTAGATAGTTTATCATGGTGTTTTATTCTTATTTGTGTGTGTTATTCTAATTATAATGATATTGTATTATCATAACATGTTGTGTTGTATTGTTGCTTTGTATCATGATGTGTTGTAGCGAGTTATAGCATGTTATACTGTATTTTCCTGTATTTTAGCATAGGGATTTACAGTGTATAGGAGAGTGTAGTATAATAGACATAATTGTGTATTATAGTGTGCCATAATGTATATATTATATTAACTTAAATAATGCACTATTGTTATAGTGCATTACAGGGCGTTATATGAATGTTAACATGTGTATATTTTATATTGTATTGTGTTAGTGCGTTATGTTATGTTATAGTGTGTTATAGTGTGTTATGTGTTATAGTGTGTTATGCGATGTTAAAATGTGTTATATTGCGTCGTGCAATATATAGTCGTGCAATGTATTATATTGCAATGTTAGAACGTGTTATTCTGTGTTATAGTTCATTGTAGTTACAGTGCTGACTGCATTGTTGCGTGTTATAGTGTGTATAGTTTTGTGTTATAATGTATTATTGTGTATTACAGTGTGTTATTAAGTGTTAAACTGTGATAATGTGTTATAGGATGTGTTATATTGTTTGCGTGTATTATGATGTGTTATAGTGTATTCATGGGATTCTAATGTGTTATCGTGTTTTATAGTGTATTGGTGTATTATAGTGTATGTTATACTGTTTGATACTGTTTGGTGCTGTTTCATTGTGTTACACAGTTATGATAGTGTTGGTTTCGTGTCTATTATCGCGTGTTATATTATTATAGTTTTAGTGCTAGACGTTATGTATTAGTGCATTAGTTATAGTGTTATATATAGTGTATTATATTGTATGACAGTGTATTACACAGATTATAATATAATGCGATGTGTATTATTGTGTTATAGTCTGTTAAATGCAAGATAGTGTATAATAATGTGTTATTGGGTATTGTAGTGCAGTGTGTTTGTGCTGGTGTATTATAATATATTTAGAATGCTATATTATGTGTGATGTGTGATGCGCGATAATGTTTATTGTAATATGCCATTGGGTGTAGTGTATTATATTATAGTGTATTTAGTTGTTATATTACATTGTAATGTGTTAAAGTGTATCATAGTGTGTAATAGTGTATTAGGATGTATTATATCGTATTATATAATGTTAAAGTGTGTTTTTGTGTATCTGCAGTAGCACTATAAAACTATAAAACAATGTAACACATTGTAACAGTATAGCATACTATTTGAATTGTTATTAAAGTGTATTATTCTATTAGTGATATGGTGTCTAACTGTATTAAATTTTTTGGAGTTGCATTGTTGTTGTGTGTGTGTGTTATACGTGTTATAGTGTTATCATGTGTTATTACATGTTCTCATATATGATATAGTTTTATATAGTATTATAGTTTTAATGTTAAAGTGTGTTTTTTGTCTGTGACCATAATAGTGAGTTATATTGATTTAGAGTGCGTGCTAGTGTTTTACGGTGTACCATAGTGTTAAAGTGTGTATTCTAGTTTATTATCATCTGTGTATTCTAGTTTATTATAGTTACATTTTGAAACTGTTATATTGTGTTTCGCATTTTTATTGTACTTTATATTCTATTATAGTGTGTCATGATATATGGTATTTTACTGTGTTTTAGTATGTTGTTTTACAGTGTTATAGTAGATTATGGCGTGTTACAGAGCGTTATTATCGTGTCATGTGTTATACTATATTGTTTTAAGGTGTTTGCAATATTTTGTATTATATTGCAAATTGTGTGTCGTTGTGTGCTGTAGTATTATTATAGTTATAGTTAGTATTATAATGTTATAATGTGTGGTATTATTATAGTGTGTTATAGTTTTTTTAATCGTTTATTATAGTTTGTTATAGTGTACTATACAATACTATATGGTATTATAGTTTGATGTAGTGTGTTATAGCGTGTAATCGTGTATAGTGTTAAAATGTTTTCTAGAGCGTTATACTATATTAGATCTTGTTATAGACTGTTTTAATGTTTTATCGTACGTGTTATACTGTTATTATCGTGTGATATCGCGTGTGTTATAGTGTTATTAGAGATTAGTATTATAACGTGTTATACAGTGTTATATTGTATATGTTATATGGTTATAATGTTTAGTATATTGTATCATAATATTTTGTGTTTTATTGTTGTGGTGTATTATAGCGTGTATTATAGAGTGTTACACTGTATTTTCCTGTATTTACATGTATTTTAGCATAGGCAGTTACAGTTTATAGGATAGTGTTTATTATAATAAACAATTGTGTGTTATAGTGTGTCTTAACGTATTATATTGTTATAGTGCATTACAGAGTGTTGCAATATGAAAGTGTATATATTTCATATTGTTTCAGTGCGTTATGGTATGTTAAGTGTCATAGTGTGTTATAAGATGTTAAAATGTGTTGGGGGTTACACAAAATGCTGGAGAAACTCAGCGGGTGCAGCAGCATCTAAGGAGCGAAGGAGATAGGCGACGTTTCGGGTCGAGACCCTTCTTCAAATGTTAAAATGTGTTGTCGTGCATTTTAGTCGTGTGATGTATAGTATATCTAGTTAGAACGTGTTATTCTGTGTTATAGTGCATTGTGGTTATAATGTATTAGAATGTGTATTATAATGTGATATGTATGTGTTGTATTTGATTCTGTGTGTTAGAGTGCATTGTTGCGTGTTATAGTGTGCATAGCTTTGTGTTATGTATTCTTGTGTATTATAGTGTGTTATTAAGTGTTAAACTGTGATAATATGTTCTAGGGTGTGTTATATTGTTTTCGTGTATTGGTGTATTATAGTGTTATATTATATCATGGGATTCTAATGTATTATAACGTGTTATCATGTTTTTTTAGTGTACTGGTGTCTTATAATGTATGTTATACTGTTTGATAATGTTTGGTATTTTGGTATTGGTATTGCTACACTGTTATGATAGTTATTATCGCGTCTATTATCGTGTGATATCGCGTGTTATATTATTATAGTTTTAGTGCTAAACGTTAGTGCACTAAACGTTAGTGCTAAGCGTTATATATAGTATGTTATAGTATTGTGTGATAAACGCCTCTAACCCTTCAAAACCATTCTAAACCACTCTAAACATCTGCACACACTTATAAACCCCTCTAACCGCGTTTAGAGTGGCCCACATGCGTTTTGAGGGATTTACAGGGATTTAGAGATTATTAAAGAGGTATACGGGTATACACGGTGTTAGAAGGTATGTACAGGAGATTCGAGGGTTTCAGTGTGTTTTAGAGGGCTTTACAGGGGTATAGAAGTGTTTAGGAGGTGTTACACGGGGATTAGAATGGTTTAGAGGGTTTTACATGGGGTTTACAGGGGGGTTTATAGGGGTTTCTAGTGAGGAGGGAATTAGATGGATTTTACAAGTGGGGGTAGAGGTATTTAGAGAGGTTTTGAGGGGTCTACATGAGTTTCCCGGTGTTTACAGGTAGTTTAGATGGGTTTGCAGAGGATTATGGATGTTTAGAGGTGTTTAGAGGCGTTTAGAAGTTTTGAGGGTTTTACAGGTGTTTCCGGGTGTTTACATAGGGATGAGATGTTTATAGGGTTTTACATGTGTTTAGTATTTAGATCCACAGATGGATCTAGAGCTAGGGGGTGGAGATGGAGGTGGAACTAAATCTGGAGGTGGACCTGAAAATTGTGCCTGAGATGTAGGTGGAAGTGGAGCTGGAGCTGGTGCTGGGGATGGTTCTGGAGATGGAGCTGGAGCTGAAGTCTGATGTAGAGATGGAGCTAGAGATGGCGCTGGAGATGCAACTGGAGAGGAAACTGGAGGCAGGAGCTGTAGTTGGACTCGAGCTGACGATGGAGCAGGGGATGGAGATGGAGCTGGAGATGGAGCTTGAGATGGAGATGGAGGTGGGTTTCGAGGGGGTTGGAGAGGATTGAAGAGGGTCTGGAGCGGTGCTGCAGAGCGGTTTGGAGGGGTTTTGGACTTTTTTTATGGACGGTGTATTAGAGTGGTTAAAGGTGGATTTATTCGTTTACAGAGGTTTATAGATGTTTAGAGAGGTTTAGATTTGGGGTATGGAATGGGTTTCGAGGTAGTTTAGAAGGGGTGGATGGGGTTCAGAGGGGTTTTTTTGAGGGTGGCTGGAAGCTCATTCCACACAGCCACCACCCCCTGAGGAAGAAGTTCCCCTAAACTTCTGTCCCTTCATTCTCATGTCATGCCCTCTTGTTTGAATCTTCCCCTACCCTCAATGGGAAAAACGTATCCACGTCAACTCTGTCTATCCCTTTCATCATTTTAAAGACCTCAATCAAGTCCTCCCTTAACCTTCTGCGCTCCAAAGAATAAAGACCTAACTTGTTCAACCTTTCTCTGTAACATAGTTGCTGGAACCCTGGCAACATTCTAGTAAATCTCGGGTTTACAGCTATTTAAGAGGGGGTTACAGGTTTAGAGGGGTTTGGAGGGGAATGGAGGTGTTTAGAGTGGTTTAGGTGGGTTTAGATTTGTTTATAAGTGTTTAGAGAGGTTTGCATGGGTTTACAGGGGGTTAGAAGTATTTACATGAGTTTAGTGGGGGTTTTAGGTGGCTTACAAGTGTTTAGAGGATTTACACGGATTACAGAGGGTTTTAAGAGGGGGTTTGCAGGGTTTTGAGGGGTTTTTTTAGAGGTGTTTTGCAGATTGTTTCGAGAGGTTCAGCGTGGTAAACCAGGGGTCTAGAGGGGTTCAGAGGGGTTTAGATGCTGTACAGTGGTTTAGAGGGATTTGCAGATGTTTAGAGGGGTTTAGATGGGTTTACTGCTATTTAGAGGGGGTTAGAGTGATTTCCAGGCGTTTAGAGGGATTTACAGGTGTTTAGAGCTGTTTTGAAGGTTTGCCATGGGGTTTACAGGTGTTTGCAGGTGTTTAGAGAGGTGTAGAGTGGTTTAGAATGGTTGTGAGGGGTTTAGATTGTTTAGAGAGGTTTACAGGGGTTTCGAGGAATTACAGATGTTTAGTTGGTTTAGAGAGGTTTGGAGTTGTTTTACAGGGTTTAGAGAGGATTACATGGGTTTCCCAGGTGTTTACATGGTGTATCGAGGGCTTTATATGGGTTTAGTGGTGATTAGAGGGGTTTGCATGAGCTTTTTGGAGGGGGTAGAGCGATTTTTACATGGGGTAGAGGTATTTACAGAGGTTTTTTAGGGGTCTACAGATGTTTCCGGAGTTTACAATGTGTTTTGGGGAGGTTTGGAGTGGTTTAAGAGCGGTTTTTGCCCCTGGGGGTTTAGAGATGTTTATTGGGTTTTACATGTGTTTAGTGTGGAATAGAGGGCTTTACAGGGGATTTACCGGGTTATAGAGGGGTTTAGAGCGGGGTTTAGTTTTGGGTGGATTGGTATGTTTGCGATGAGTTTGGAGGGATTTACAGTGGGTTTAACGTGCTTTATATGAGGGTTAGAGGGATTCAGGGGGATTTAGAGGAGTTTAAAGGGGTTTAGAGTGGTCCACATGGGTTTAGAGGGGTTTAGACGGGTTTACATGGGTTTAGAGGGGTTTAGTGGATTTCGCGGGTGGATGCGCAGAGGCGTTTAGTGGCCCACGTGGGTTTAGAGGGGTTTAGAGGGGTTTAGAGAGGGTTGGAGGTGTTTGCAGGTGTTTAGAGGGCATTTACAGGGGTTTATAGGAGTTTAGAGGGGTTTACATAGGATTATAGGGGTTTACGGAGGATATAGCGTATAGTGTACTGTAGCGTATAGTGTACTGGTGTATGTTAGTGTATGATACAATGTGTGATAGTGTTTTGTATTGTTTGATATTGTTCTGCTATATGTGTGAGTGCGTGATGCGTTTGTGACAGTGTATTGTGGTGTATATTATATTGTAATGTGTGTTATATTATATTGTAATAGCTTATTATAGTATTATGGTGAGGAATGTGTTGGCATATTTTATAAGGTATGTTACAATGTTAAAGTTTGTTGTTGTGTATTGACTATTGTGGTGTGTTATACAGTTGTACAGTGCGTTATAGTGTGTTATAATGTTTTACAAAGTGGGTAATAGTATTTTATAGTTATAATGAATTGGATTATAGTGGTACAGTGTGATAATGTGTTATATTATTTTATATATGATCTATTTTTAATGCGATACTGATTTATAGTGTTATTATATGTTAGGGTATTATACTGTATAAATTTGTCATAATTTACTTTTTCGTTTTATATATTTTTTTAAAATAAAATTTTTTATAGTAGTTTATAATGCTATAAGCTATATAATACACATGTAATACATATGGCACACTATAATACCGCACAACATACTATCAAACTACTATAACACACTGCTTCACACTATACCAGACTACCACTCACTAGAATCTGCTTTAACACTATAACACTATAACACAATGCAACACACTATGAAACAGTATTATTGTTTTTTGTGTGTATTATCCTAATTATAATGATATCAGAATATGTTGTGTTGTATTGTTGTATTATAGTGTGTTAAGTGTCATAGTGTGTTATAACATGTTAAAATGTGTGCAAGTTGGAGGAACAGCACCTCATATTCCACTTGGGGAGTTTGCATCCTTTGGGCTTGAACATTGAATTTTCTCAATTCTGTTAACCCCTGCTGTCTCATCCCCCTCCCACCTCTCCCTCAGCCCTCGGGCCCTGGCATTCCCTCTATCTCTATCTCCCCCCCCCACCCTAGTCGCACTAGCTTCTCATTTTCACACCACAAACAGCTTGTTCCCTTTATCATCGATACTTTTTTGCATATCTTTCATTCATTGTTCTTTATCTCTCACATCACCGTCTATATCTCTCGTTTCCCTGATCCCTGACCAGTCTGAAGAAGGGTCTCGACCCGAAACGTCGCCTATCTCCTTCGCTCCTTAGATGCTGCTGCACCCGCTGAGTTTCTCCAGCTTTTTGTGTAACCATTAAAATGTGTTATATTGCGTTGGTGTATATATTAGTCGTGTAATGTATTACAGTGCGTTATAGAATCTTACAATGCGTTCGAACGTGCTATTCTGTGTTACAGTTCATAACGTATTATAATATTGTAATGTGATAGTTATGTGTTGTAGTGTGTTAGAGTGCAGTGTTGCGTGTTATAGTGTGTATAGTTTTGTGTTATAATGTATTATTGTGTATTGCAGTGTGTTATTAATTGAAAATGTGATAGTGTTTGATATTGTTTTCATAGTTACACTGTTATGATAGTATTATTATCGCATCTATTATCGTGTGATATCGCGTGTTATATTATTATAGTTTTTGTGCTGGACGTTAGTGCATTACTGTTAGTGCATTAGTGTTTTATATATAGTATGTTATAGTGTACTGTGTGAGTATATTACACAGATTCTGATGTAGTGTGTTATTGTGTTATAGTCTGTTAAATGAGAGATAGTGTATAATAATGTGTTATTGGGTATTGCAGTGTAGTGTGTAAGTTACCCATTTTGGGGGGCTATTAAATGCTATAATATGATGTGTGATGTGTGATAGTGTTTATTGTAATGTGCTATTGTTTAGTGTGATTGTGACTATTATAATGTTATATTATATTGTAATATGTGTGATACTGTGTTAAGGTGCATCACTGTAGTGTGTAATAGTGCATTAGAATGTGTTTTATGTGTTATAATGTATTATATCATTATATAGTGTTATAATGTTAAGGTATTATGGTATAATGTTTTGTGTATCTGCAGTAACACTATAACTATAGGGCAATGCAACATTAGATTAAAGTATAGCATACTATTTTTATTGTTTTTATAGTGTGTTATTCAGTGACATGGTGTGTAACGGTGTACTATAATTTGTTGGGTTGTATTGTTGTCGTGTGTGGTGTGTTATAATGTATACTTGTTATAGTGTTTATAGTGTAATTTGTGTTATTATGTGTTATTATATGTTCTAATATATAAAGTTTTATATAGTATTATAGAATATGTAATAATGTTAAAGTGTGTTTTTGTGTATCAGACCATATTAGTGAGATATCGGTTTAGAGTGCGTTATAGTGTTAATGTGTGTATCCTAGTTTATTATAGTTACAGTCTGTTTCGGATTATTATCGTACTATATATTCTATTTTAGTGTGTATATGTCAGATGGTATCATACTGTGTTTTATGATGTTGTTTTACAGTGTTATAGTAGTTTATGGCGTGTTACAGATCGTGTATTATCGTGTCATATCGTGTATTATACTATATTGCTTTAAGGTGTTATTTTGTATTATATTGTAAATTGTATATAGCACTATCAATTGTAAATTGTATATATCACTATCACTAACACACTTTGTGACAGTGTATTGTGGTGCATATTATATTGTAATAACGTATGATGGTTTGTATTAGAATGTGTTAGCATGTTATAATGTTAAAGTGTGTTGTTGTATATTGACTATTTGTGTGTGAGTGCTGTGCGTTATATTGTGTTATAGTGTATTATAAAATGGCTATAGTATTTTATAGTTATAATGGATTGGATTATAGTGGTACAGTGTGATACTGTGTTATGGTGTTATAGTGTTATATTATTTTATATATGATTATATTTTTAACGTGATATTGTTATAATTTTGTATCATAATTTCCTTTTTCTTTTTATATAGTATTTTATAGTAAGTTATAATGCTATAAACTATGTAATACACCTTAACACGATGGGATACATATGGCACATCACACAATAACACTAGAATAATTCAGACTATACGAGACTATACCATAATGCACTTGTCACTGGAATCTGCTGTAACACTATAACACTATAAAACAGTATAGAATACTATATAGATAGTTTGCTATAGTTTATCATGGTGTTTTATTCTTATTTGTGTGTGTTATTCTAATTATAATGATATTGTATTATCATAACATGTTGTGTTGTATTGTTGCTTTGTATCATGATGTGTTGTAGCGAGTTATAGCATGTTATACTGTATTTTCCTGTATTTTAGCATAGGGATTTACAGTGTATAGGAGAGTGTAGTATAATAGACATAATTGTGTATTATAGTGTGCCATAATGTATATATTATATTAACTTAAATAATGCACTATTGTTATAGTGCATTACAGGGCGTTATATGAATGTTAACATGTGTATATTTTATATTGTATTGTGTTAGTGCGTTATGTTATGTTATAGTGTGTTATAGTGTGTTATGTGTTATAGTGTGTTATGCGATGTTAAAATGTGTTATATTGCGTCGTGCAATATATAGTCGTGCAATGTATTATATTGCAATGTTAGAACGTGTTATTCTGTGTTATAGTTCATTGTAGTTACAGTGCTGACTGCATTGTTGCGTGTTATAGTGTGTATAGTTTTGTGTTATAATGTATTATTGTGTATTACAGTGTGTTATTAAGTGTTAAACTGTGATAATGTGTTATAGGATGTGTTATATTGTTTGCGTGTATTATGATGTGTTATAGTGTATTCATGGGATTCTAATGTGTTATCGTGTTTTATAGTGTATTGGTGTATTATAGTGTATGTTATACTGTTTGATACTGTTTGGTGCTGTTTCATTGTGTTACACAGTTATGATAGTGTTGGTTTCGTGTCTATTATCGCGTGTTATATTATTATAGTTTTAGTGCTAGACGTTATGTATTAGTGCATTAGTTATAGTGTTATATATAGTGTATTATATTGTATGACAGTGTATTACACAGATTATAATATAATGCGATGTGTATTATTGTGTTATAGTCTGTTAAATGCAAGATAGTGTATAATAATGTGTTATTGGGTATTGTAGTGCAGTGTGTTTGTGCTGGTGTATTATAATATATTTAGAATGCTATATTATGTGTGATGTGTGATGCGCGATAATGTTTATTGTAATATGCCATTGGGTGTAGTGTATTATATTATAGTGTATTTAGTTGTTATATTACATTGTAATGTGTTAAAGTGTATCATAGTATTGTAGTGTGTAATAGTGTATTAGAATGTATTATATCGTATTATATAATGTTAAAGTGTGTTTTTGTGTATCTGCAGTAGCACTATAAAACTATAAAACAATGTAACACATTGTAACAGTATAGCATACTATTTGAATTGTTATTAAAGTGTATTATTCTATTAGTGATATGGTGTCTAACTGTATTAAATTTTTTGGAGTTGCATTGTTGTTGTGTGTGTGTGTTATACGTGTTATAGTGTTATCATGTGTTATTACATGTTCTCATATATGATATAGTTTTATATAGTATTATAGAGTAGGTTTTAATGTTAAAGTGTGTTTTTTGTCTGTGACCATAATAGTGAGTTATATTGATTTAGAGTGCGTGCTAGTGTTTTACGGTGTACCATAGTGTTAAAGTGTGTTATCATCTGTGTATTCTAGTTTATTATAGTTACATTTTGAAACTGTTATATTGTGTTTCGCATTTTTATTGTACTTTATATTCTATTATAGTGTGCCATGATATATGGTATTTTACTGTGTTTTAGTATGTTGTTTTACAGTGTTATAGTAGATTATGGCGTGTTACAGAGCGTTATTATCGTGTCATGTGTTATACTATATTGTTTTCAGGTGTTTGCAATATTTTGTATTATATTGCAAATTGTGTGTCGTTGTGTGCTGTAGTATTATTATAGTTATAGTTAGTATTATAATGTTATAATGTGTGGTATTATTATAGTGTGTTATAGTTTTTTTAATCGTTTATTATAGTTTGTTATAGTGTACTATACAATACTATATGGTATTATAGTTTGATGTAGTGTGTTATAGCGTGTAATCGTGTATAGTGTTAAAATGTTTTCTAGAGCGTTATACTATATTAGATCTTGTTATAGACTGTTTTAATTTTATCGTACGTGTTATACTGTTATTATCGTGTGATATCGCGTGTGTTATAGTGTTATTAGAGATTAGTATTATAACGTGTTATACAGTGTTATATTGTATATGTTATATGGTTATAATGTTTAGTATATTGTATCATAATATTTTGTGTTTTATTGTTGTGGTGTATTATAGCGTGTATTATAGAGTGTTACACTGTATTTTCCTGTATTTACATGTATTTTAGCATAGGCAGTTACAGTTTATAGGATAGTGTTTATTATAATAAACAATTGTGTGTTATAGTGTGTCTTAACGTATTATATTGTTATAGTGCATTACAGAGTGTTGCAATATGAAAGTGTATATATTTCATATTGTTTCAGTGCGTTATGGTATGTTATAGTGTGTTAAGTGTCATAGTGTGTTATAAGATGTTAAAATGTGTTGGGGGTTACACGAAATGCTGGAGAAACTCAGCGGGTGCAGCAGCATCTAAGGAGCGAAGGAGATAGGCGACGTTTCGGGTCGAGACCCTTCTTCAAATGTCAAAATGTGTTGTCGTGCATTTTAGTCGTGTGATGTATAGTATATCTAGTTAGAACGTGTTATTCTGTGTTATAGTGCATTGTGGTTATAATGTATTAGAATGTGTATTTATAATCGTGATATGTAATGTGTTGTATTTGATTCTGTGTGTTAGAGTGCATTGTTGCGTGTTATAGTGTGCATAGCTTTGTGTTATGTATTCTTGTGTATTATAGTGTGTTATTAAGTGTTAAACTGTGATAATATGTTCTAGGGTGTGTTATATTGTTTTCGTGTATTGGTGTATTATAGTGTTATATTATATCATGGGATTCTAATGTATTATAACGTGTTATCATGTTTTTTTAGTGTACTGGTGTCTTATAATGTATGTTATACTGTTTGATAATGTTTGGTATTTTGGTATTGGTATTGCTACACTGTTATGATAGTTATTATCGCGTCTATTATCGTGTGATATCGCGTGTTATATTATTATAGTTTTAGTGCTAAACGTTAGTGCACTAAACGTTAGTGCTAAGCGTATATATATATAGTATGCTATAGTATTGTGTGATAAACGCCTCTAACCCTTCAAAACCATATTCTAAACCACTCTAAACATCTGCACACACTTATAAACCCCTCTAACCGCGTTTAGAGTGGCCCACATGCGTTTTGAGGGATTTACAGGGATTTAGAGATTATTAAAGAGGTATACGGGTATACACGGTGTTAGAAGGATGTACAGGAGATTCGAGGGTTTCAGTGTGTTTTAGAGGGCTTTACAGGGGTATAGAAGTGTTTAGGAGGTGTTACACGGGGATTAGAATGGTTTAGAGGGTTTTACATGGGGTTTACAGGGGGGTTTATAGGGGTTTCTAGTGAGGAGGGAATTAGAGGGATTTACATGGGGTAGAGGTATTTAGAGAGGTTTTGAGGGGTCTACATGAGTTTCCCGGTGTTTACAGGTAGTTTAGATGGGTTTGCAGAGGATTATGGATGTTTAGAGGCGTTTAGAAGTTTTGAGGGTTTTACAGGTGTTTCCGGGTGTTTACATAGGGATGAGATGTTTATAGGGTTTTACTTGTGTTTAGTATTTAGATCCACAGATGGATCTAGAGCTAGGGGGTGGAGATGGAGGTGGAACTAAATCTGGAGGTGGACCTGAAAATTGTGCCTGAGATGTAGGTGGAAGTGGAGCTGGAGCTGGTGCTGGGGATGGTTCTGGAGATGGAGCTGGAGCTGAAGTCTGATGTAGAGATGGAGCTAGAGATGGCGCTGGAGATGCAACTGGAGAGGAAACTGGAGGCAGGAGCTGTAGTTGGACTCGAGCTGACGATGGAGCAGGGGATGGAGATGGAGCTGGAGATGGAGCTTGAGATGGAGATGGAGGTGGGTTTCGAGGGGGTTGGAGAGGATTGAAGAGGTCTGGAGCGGTGCAGAGCGGTTTGGAGGGGTTGGAGGTGTTTAGAGTGGTTAAGGTGGATTTATTCGTTTACAGAGGTTTATAGATGTTTAGAGAGGTTTAGAGGGGTATGGAAGGGTTTCGAGGTAGTTTAGAAGGGGTTGGATGGGATCAGAGGGGTTTGGAGGGTGCTGGAAGCTCATTCCACACAGCCACCACCCCCTGAGGAAAGAAGTTCCCCTAAACTTCTGTCCCTTCATTCTCATGTCATGCCCTCTTGTTTGAATCTTCCCTACCCTCAATGGGAAAAACGTATCCACGTCAACTCTGTCTATCCCTTTCATCATTTTAAAGACCTCAATCAAGTCCTCCCTTAACCTTCTGCGCTCCAAAGAATAAAGACCTAACTTGTTCAACCTTTCTCTGTAACATAGTTGCTGGAACCCTGGCAACATTCTAGTAAATCTAGGGTTTACAGCTATTTAGAGGGGGTTACAGGGTTTAGAGGGGTTTGGAGGGGAATGGAGGTGTTTAGAGTGGTTTAGGTGGGTTTAGATTTGTTTATAAGTGTTTAGAGAGGTTTGCATGGGTTTACAGGGGGTTAGAAGTATTTACATGAGTTTAGTGGGGGTTTAGGTGGCTTACAAGTGTTTAGAGGGATTTACAGAGGGTTAGAGGGGTTTGCAGGGTTTATGAGGGGGTTTAGAGGTGTTTGCAGATGTTTCGAGAGGTTCAGCGTGGTAAACCAGGGGTCTAGAGGGGTTCAGAGGGGTTTAGATGCTGTACAGTGGTTTAGAGGGATTTGCAGATGTTTAGAGGGGTTTAGATGGGTTTACTGCTATTTAGAGGGGGTTAGAGTGATTTCCAGGCGTTTAGAGGGATTTACAGGTGTTTAGAGCTGTTTTGAAGGTTTGCCATGGGGTTTACAGGTGTTTGCAGGTGTTTAGAGAGGTGTAGAGTGGTTTAGAATGGTTGTGAGGGGTTTAGATTGTTTAGAGAGGTTTACAGGGGTTTCGAGGAATTACAGATGTTTAGTTGGTTTAGAGAGGTTTGGAGTTGTTTACAGGGGTTTAGAGAGGATTACATGGGTTTCCAGGTGTTTACATGGTGTATCGAGGGCTTTATATGGGTTTAGTGGTGATTAGAGGGGTTTGCATGAGCTTGGAGGGGTGTAGTGATTTACATGGGGTAGAGGTATTTACAGAGGTTTTGAGGGGTCTACAGATGTTTCCGGGAGTTTACATGTGTTTGGAGAGGTTTGGAGTGGTTTAGAGCGGTTTGCTGGGGTTTAGAGATGTTTATTGGGTTTTACATGTGTTTAGTGTGGAATAGAGGGCTTTACAGTGGATTTACCGGGTATAGAGGGGTTTAGAGGGGTTTAGTGGGTTTGGTATGTTTGCGATGAGTTTGGAGGGATTTACAGTGGGTTTAACGTGCTTTATATGAGGGTTAGAGGGATTCAGGGGGATTTAGAGGAGTTTAAAGGGGTTTAGAGTGGTCCACATGGGTTTAGAGGGGTTTAGACGGGTTTACATGGGTTTAGAGGGGTTTAGTGGATTTCGCGGGTGGATGGCGCAGAGGCCGTTTAGTGGCCCCACCGTGGGGTTTTAGAGGGGTTTAGAGGGGTTTAGAGAGGGTTGGAGGTGTTTGCAGGTGTTTAGAGGGCATTTACAGGGGTTTATAGGAGTTTAGAGGGGTTTACATAGGATTATAGGGGTTTACGGAGGATATAGCGTATAGTGTACTGTAGCGTATAGTGTACTGGTGTATGTTAGTGTATGATACAATGTGTGATAGTGTTTTGTATTGTTTGATATTGTTCTGCTATATGTGTGAGTGCGTGATGCGTTTGTGACAGTGTATTGTGGTGTATATTATATTGTAATGTGTGTTATATTATATTGTAATAGCTTATTATAGTATTATGGTGAGGAATGTGTTGGCATATTTTATAAGGTATGTTACAATGTTAAAGTTTGTTGTGTATTGACTATTGTGGTGTGTTATACAGTTGTACAGTGCGTTATAGTGTGTTATAATGTTTTACAAAGTGGATAATAGTATTTTATAGTTATAATGAATTGGATTATAGTGGTACAGTGTGATAATGTGTTATATTATTTTATATATGATCTATTTTTAATGCGATACTGATTTATAGTGTTATTATATGTTAGGGTATTATACTGTATAAATTTGTCATAATTTACTTTTTCGTTTTATATAGTATTTTATAGTAGTTTATAATGCTATAAGCTATATAATACACATGTAATACATATGGCACACTATAATACCGCACAACATACTATCAAACTACTATAACACACTGCTTCACACTATACCAGACTACCACTCACTAGAATCTGCTTTAACACTATAACACTATAACACAATGCAACACACTATGAAACAGTATTATTGTTTTTTGTGTGTATTATCCTAATTATAATGATATCAGAATATGTTGTGTTGTATTGTTGTATTATAGTGTGTTAAGTGTCATAGTGTGTTATAACATGTTAAAATGTGTGCAAGTTGGAGGAACAGCACCTCATATTCCACTTGGGGAGTTTGCATCCTTTGGGCTTGAACATTGAATTTTCTCAATTCTGTTAAACCCCTGCTGTCTCATCCCCCGTCCCAACCTCTCCCTCCCCAGCCCTCGGGCCCATGGCATTCCCTCTATCTCTATCTCCCCCCCCCCCCCACCCTAGTCGCACTAGCTTCTCATTTTCACACCACAAACAGCTTGTTCCCTTTATCATCGATACTTTTTTGCATATCTTTCATTCATTGTTCTTTATCTCTCACATCACCGTCTATATCTCTCGTTTCCCTGATCCCTGACCAGTCTGAAGAAGGGTCCACTCGACCCGAACGTACAATAACGTCGCCACTATCTCCTTCGCTACCTTAGATGCTGCTGCACCCGCTGAGTTTCTCCAGCTTTTTGTGTAACCATTAAAATGTGTTATATTGCGTTGGTGTATATATTAGTCGTGTAATGTATTACAGTGCGTTATAGAATCTTACAATGCGTTCGAACGTGCTATTCTGTGTTACAGTTCATAACGTATTATAATATTGTAATGTGATAGTTATGTGTTGTAGTGTGTTAGAGTGCAGTGTTTGCGTGTTTTATAGTGTGTATAGTTTTGTGTTATAATGTATTTATTGTGTCATACTCTGCAGTGTTATTAATTGAAAATGTGATAGTGGTGTTGATTTTGTTTTCATAGTTACACTGTTATGATAGTATTATTATCGCATCTATTATCGTGTGATATCGCGTGTTATATTATTATAGTTTTTGTGCTGGACGTTAGTGCATTACTGTTAGTGCATTAGTGTTTTATATATAGTATGTTATAGTGTACTGTGTGAGTATATTACACAGATTCTGATGTAGTGTGTTATTGTGTTATAGTCTGTTAAATGAGAGATAGTGTATAATAATGTGTTATTGGGTATTGCAGTGTAGTGTGTTTGTACTGGTCTATTATAATGCTATAATATGATGTGTGATGTGTGATAGTGTTTATTGTAATGTGCTATTGTTTAGTGTGATTGTGACTATTATAATGTTATATTATATTGTAATATGTGTGATACTGTGTTAAGGTGCATCACTGTAGTGTGTAATAGTGCATTAGAATGTGTTTTATGTGTTATAATGTATTATATCATTATATAGTGTTATAATGTTAAGGTGTTATGGTATAATGTTTTGTGTATCTGCAGTAACACTATAACTATAGGGCAATGCAACACACTAGATAAAAGTATAGCATACTATTTTTATTGTTTTTATGTGTGTTATCAGTGACATGGTGTTAAACAGGTGTACATCATTTTGTTGGGTTTGTATTGTATTGTCGTGGTGTGTGTTATAATTGTATACTTGTTTATAGTGTTTATAGTGTAATTTGTGTTAATTATGTGTTATTATAATGTTCTAATATATACAAATTCTAATATAGGTATTATAAATATTAATAATGTTAAAGTGGTTTTTTGTGTATCAGACCATAATTAGTGAGATATCGGTTAGAGTGCGTTATAGTGTGTAATTGTGCTATCCCTAGTTTATTATATTACAGTCTGTTTCGGATTATTATCGTAAATTGATATATTCTAATTTATGTGTACGCTCAGATGGTATCATACTGTGTTTTATGAGTTGTTTTACAGTGGTTTATAGTAGTTTATGGCGTGTTACAGAGCCGTGTATTATCGTGTCCATATCGTGTATTATACTATATTTGCTTAAGGTGTTTATTTTGTATTATATTGTAAATTTGTATATGCACTACAATTGTAAATTGTATATATCACTATCACTAACACACTTTGTGACAGTGTATTGTGGTGCATATTATATTGTAATAACGTATGATGGTTTGTATTAGAATGTGTTATATTGCGTCGTGCAATATATAGTCGTGCAATGTATTATATTGCAATGTTAGAACGTGTTATTCTGTGTTATAGTTCATTGTAGTTACAGTGCAGACAGTGCATTGTTGCGTGTTATAGTGTGTATAGTTTTGTGTTATAATGTATTATTGTGTATTACAGTGTGTTATTAAGTGTTAAACTGTGATAATGTGTTATAGGATGTGTTATATTGTTTGCGTGTATTATGATGTTTATAGTAGTAGTTCATGGGATTCTAATTGTGTTATCGTGTTTTTTTAAGTGTATTGGTGTAATTATAGTGTATGTTATACTGTTTTGATACTGTTTTGGTGCTGTTTCATTTGTGTTTTGTTCACAGTTATGAAGTGATGGTTTCTGTCCTATTATCGCGTGGTATATTAATTATAGTTTTAGTGCTAGACGTTATGTATTAGTGCATTAGTTTATAGTGTTTTATATTATAGTGAATTATATTGTATGAACATGTATTACACAAGAATTAGAATATAATGCGCATGTTATTATTGTGTTATAGTCTGTTAAATGCAAGATAGTGTATAATAATGTGTTAATGGTAGTGTAGTGCAAGTGAGTTTGTGCTGGTGTAATATAAGATATTTAGAATGCTAATATTATGTGTGAGTGTGATGCGCGATAATGTTTATTGTAATAATGCCATTGGGTCGTAGTGTATTATAATATAGTGTAATTTAGTTGGTATATTACATTGTAATGTGTTAAAAGTGTATCATAGTAATTGTAGTGTGTAATAAGTGTATTAAGAAGGTATTATATCGTTATATAATGTTAAAGTGTGTTTTTGTGTATCAGCAGTAGCACTATTTTAAAAAAAAAACTATAAAACAATGTAACACATTGTAAACATTATAGCATACTATTTGAATTGTTATTAAAGTGTATTATTCTATTAGTGATATGGTGTCTAACTGTATTAAATTTTTTGGAGTTGCATTGTTGTTGTGTGTAGTGTGTTATACGTGTTATAGTGTTATCATGTGTTATTACATGTTCTCATATATGATATATGTTCTCATATATGATATATTTATATAGTATTATAGAGTAGGTTTTAATGTTAAAGTGTTTTTTTGTCTGAAGTTATTTGACCATAATAGTGAGTTATATGATTTAGAGTGCTGCTAGTGTTTTACGATGTAACCATAGTGTTAAAGTGTGTTATCATCTGTGTATTCTAGTTTATATTATAGTTACATTTGAAACTGTTTATATTGGGTTTTTTCGCATTTTTATTGTACTTTATATTCTATTATAGTGTGCCATGATATATTGGTATTTTACTGTGTGTTTGTATGTTGTTTTACAGTTATAGTAGATTATGGCGTGTTCACAGAGAGCGTTTATGATGTGTCATGTGTTATACTATATTGTTTTCATGTGTTTGCAATATTATTATTATTGCAAATTGTGTTGTCGTTTGTGTGCTCGTAGTATATTATAGTTATAGTTGTAGTATTATAATGTTATAATGTGTGGTATTATTATAGTGTGTTATAGTTTTTTTTTTAATCGTTTATTTTAGTTTGTTATAGGTGTCTATACAAATACCTATATGGTATTATAGTTTGATGTAGTGTGTTATAGCGAGTAATCGTGTATAGTGTTAAAAATGTTTGCTAGAGCGTTATAACTATATTAGATCTTGTTTATAGACTGTTTTATTTTATCGTACGTGTATACTGTTATTATCGTGTGATATCGCGTGTGTTATAGTGATTAGAGATTAGTATTATAACTGTGTTTTACAGTGTTTTATTTGTATATGTTATATGGTTATAATGTTTTTTTAGTATATATTGTATCATAATATTTGTGTTTTATTGTTGTGGTGTATTATAGCGTGTATTATAGAGTGTTACACTGTATTTTCCTGTATTTACATGTATTTTAGCATAGGCAGTTACAGTTTATAGGATAGTGTTTATTATAATAAACAATTGTGTGTTATAGTGTGTCTTAACGTATTATATTGTTATAGTGCATTACAGAGTGTTGCAATATGAAAGTGTATATATTTCATATTGTTTCAGTGCGTTATGGTATGTTATAGTGTGTTAAGTGTCATAGTGTGTTATAAGATGTTAAAATGTGTTGGGGGTTACACAAAATGCTGGAGAAACTCAGCGGGTGCAGCAGCATCTAAGGAGCGAAGGAGATAGGCGGTTTTTTCGGGTCGAGACCCTTCTTTCAAATGTTAAAATGTGTTGTCGTGCATTTTTGTCGTGTGATGTATAGTATTCTAGTTAGAACGTTGTTATTCCTGTGTTATAGTGGCATTTGTGGTTATAATGTATTAGAATGTGTATTATAATGTGATATGTAAGTGTTGTATTTGATTCTGTGTGTTTTTAGAGTGCATTGTTGCGTGTTATAGTGTGGCCAATAGCTTTTGTGTTATGTATTCTTGTGTATTTTAGTGGTGTTATTAAGTGTTAAACTGTGATAATGTGTTCTAGGGTGTGTTTTATGTTTAGTGCTATTGGTGTATTATAGTGTTTATTATATCATTGGGATTCTAATGTATTATAACGTTTGTTATCATGTTTTTTTAGTGTACTGGTGTCTTATAATGTATGTTATACTGTTTGATAATGTTTGGTATTGTTTGGTATTGGTATTGCTACACTGTTATGATAGTTATTATCGCGTCTATTATCGTGTGATATCGCGTGTTATATTATTATAGTTTTAGTGCTAAACGTTAGTGCACTAAACGTTAGTGCTAAGCGTTATATATAGTATGTTATAGTATTGTGTGATAAACGCCTCTAACCCTTCAAAACCATTCTAAACCACTCTAAACATCTGCACACACCTATAAACCCCTCTAACCGCATCTAAAACCGTCTAAACACCTCTAAACCCCTCTAAACCTGTAAATCTATCTAAACCCCTGGAAATCACTATCTAACCCTGTAAAAAAAACCCCTTCTAAACACCTCTAAACATCTATATATCCTCTTGCAAATCCCTCTAAAAACTACTCTAAACACCTGCAAGCACACCGGAAACAACATCATAAACCCCCTCAAAACTCTCTAAATACCTCTAATTCCCTCCTCACTCGCCAATCCTCTATAAACGCCATGTGAAACCCCATTTAAAACCCTCTAAACCATTCTAAATAACCCCATGGAACCCCTCCTAAACACTTAACTCTATACCCCTGTAAAGCCATCTAAAACTACAACTAAAACCCTGTATACACCCGTAAACCTCTTTCATCTATCATACCCCATGTAAATCCCCTCTAAACGCATTGGGCCAACTCTAAACGCCTCTAAACTCCGTATAAAGACCCGCGAAATCCACTAAAACCCCCTAACCTCTTATAAACTCCTCTGAAAACCCTGTAAAATCCCAACTTTACCTTATAAAACATAACCATGTTTAACCCATCAAAACCCAGTAAACCCATGTGGACCACTCTAAACCCTTTAAACCCCTCTAAATCCCCCTAAACCCCTCTAACCCCTTATAAAGCCCGTAAAAACCACTAAACCCCTCCAACCCCATCGCAAACATTATAACCCACTCTAAACACCTCTAAATCCCCCTCAATACCCTGTAAATCCCTATATTCCACACTAAACATGTAAAACCCTATAAACATGTCTAAACCCCAGCAAAGCACTAAACACATGTAAACACCCAGAAACCCCTGTAAAACCCTCAAAACTTCTGTAAATACCTCTACCCCAATTAAATCCCTCTACACCCCTCCAATCTCGTTCAAACCCCTCTAAAACCCCCTATAAAGCCCTCGATACCCCATGTAAACAATTGGAAACCCATGTAAACCGCACTAAACATCTCTAAACCCCTGTAAACAACTCTAAACCTATCCAGACCCCTGTAACCCTCTCTAATGTGCTATTGTTTCGTGTGATTGTGACTATTGTAATGTTATATTATATTGTAATGTTGTGATACTTTGTTAAGGTGCATCACTGTAGTGTGTAATAGTGCATTAGAATGTGTTTTATGTGTTATAATGTATTATATCATTATATAGTGTTATAATGTTAAGGTGTAATGGTATAATGTTTTGTGTATCTGCAGTAACACTATAACTATAGGGCAATGCAACACACTAGATAAAAGTATAGCATACTATTTTTATTGTTTTTATAGTGTGTTATTCAGTGATATGGTGTGTAACGGTGTACTATAATTTGTTGGGTTGTATTGTTGTCGTGTGTGGTGTGTTATAATGTATACTTGTTATAGTGTTTATAGTGTATTTTGTGTTATTATGTGTTATTATATGTTCTAATATATAAAGTTTTATATAGTATTATAGAATATGTAATAATGTTAAAGTGTGTTTTTGTGTATCAGACCATATTAGTGAGATATCGGTTTAGAGTGCGTTATAGTGTTAATAGTTGTATCCTAGTTATTATGTTACAGTCTGTTTTCTATTTTTATCATTATTATATTCTATAAAAATCACTTCTAGAGTGTGTATATGCCAGATGGTATCATACTAGTGTTTTAATGATGTTGTTTTTACAGTGTTATTAGTAGTTTATGGCGTGTTACAGATCGTGTATTATCGTGTCATATCGTGTATTATACTATATTGCTTTAAGGTGTTATTTTGTATTATATTGTAAATGTAAATATAAAAAAGCACATATTCAATTGTAAATTGTATATATCACTATCACTAACACACTTTGTGACAGTGTATTGTGGTGCATATTATATTGTAATAACGTATGATGGTTTGTATTAGAATGTGTTATTATGTGTTAGCATGTTATAATGTTAAAGTGTGTTGTTGTATATTGACTATTTGTGTGTGAGTGCTGTGCGTTATATTGTGTTATAGTGTATTATAAAATGGCTATAGTATTTTATAGTTATAATGGATTGGATTATAGTGGTACAGTGTGATACTGTGTTATGGTGTTATAGTGTTATATTATTTTATATATGATTATATTTTTAACGTGATATTGTTATAATTTTGTATCATAATTTCCTTTTTCTTTTTATATAGTATTTTATAGTAAGTTATAATGCTATAAACTATGTAATACACCTTAACACGATGGGATACATATGGCACATTATAATATTGCACATCACACAATAACACTAGAATAATTCAGACTATACGAGACTATACCATAATGCACTTGTCACTGGAATATGCTGTAACACTATAACACTATAAAACAGTATAGAATACTATATAGATAGTTTGCTATAGTTTATCATGGTGTTTTATTCTTATTTGTGTGTGTTATTCTAATTATAATGATATTGTATTATCATAACATGTTGTGTTGTATTGTTGCTTTGTATCATGATGTGTTGTAGCGAGTTATAGCATGTTATACTGTATTTGCCTGTATTTTAGCATAGGGATTTACAGTGTATAGGAGAGTGTAGTATAATAGACATAATTGTGTATTATAGTGTGCCATAATGTATATATTATATTAACTTAAATAATGCACTATTGTTATAGTGCATTACAGGGCGTTATATATGAATGTTAACATGTGTATATTTTATATTGTATTGTGTTAGTGCGATGTTATGTTATAGTGTGTTATAGTGTGTTATGTGTTATAGTGTGTTATGCGATGTTAAAATGTGTTATATTCCGTATACTAGTCGTGCAATGTATTATATTGCAATGTTAGAACGTGTTATTCTGTGTTATAGTTCATTGTAGTTACAGTGCTGACAGTGCATTGTTGCGTGTTATAGTGTGTATAGTTTTGTGTTATAATGTATTATTGTGTATTACAGTGTGTTATTAAGTGTTAAACTGTGATAATGTGTTATAGGATGTGTTATATTGTTTGCGTGTATTATGATGTGTTATAGTGTATTCATGGGATTCTAATGTGTTATCGTGTTTTATAGTGTATTGGTGTATTATAGTGTATGTTATACTGTTTGATACTGTTTGGTGCTGTTTCATTGTGTTACACAGTTATGATAGTGTTGGTTTCGTGTCTATTATCGCGTGTTATATTATTATAGTTTTAGTGCTAGACGTTATTATTAGTGCATTAGTTATAGTGTTTTTATATTTATTAGTTTTTATATTGTATGACAGTGTATTACACAGATTATAATATAATGCGATGTGTAAGATAGTGTATAATAATGTGTTATTGGGTATTGTAGTGCATGTGTGTTTGTGCTGGTGTATTATAATATATTTAGAATGCTATATTATGTGTGGCATGTGTGATGCTCGCGATAATGTTTTTTGTAATATGCCATTGGGTGTAGTTGTTTTTATATTAAAGTGAATTTAGTTGTTATATTACAATTGTAAAGTGTGTTTAAAAGTGTATCATAGTATTGTAGTGTGTAATTTAGTGATTAGAATGTATAAATATACGTATTATTATAATGTTAAAGTGTGTTTTTGTGTATCTGCAGTAGCACTATAAAACTATAAAACATTGTAACAGTATAGCATACTATTTGAATTGTTATTAAAGTGTATTATTCTATTAAGTGATGGTGTCTAACTGTATAAAATTTTTTGGAGTTGCATTGTTGTTGTGTGTGTGTGTTATAATACTGGGTTATAGTGTTATCAAGTGTTATTATATGTTTCTCATATATGATATAGTTTTAATATGTATTATAAGTAGGTTTTAATGTTAAAGTGTGTTTTTTATCTGTACCATAATAGTGGGGAGTTATATGATTTAGAGTGCGTGCTATTGTGTTTTACGGTGTACCATGTGTTAAAGTGTGTTATATCATCTGTGTATTCTAGTTTATTTATAGTTACATTTTGAAACTGTTATAATTGTGTTTCGCATTTTTTATTGTACTTTATATTCTATTATAGTGTGCCATGATATATGGTATTTTACTGAGTTTTAGTATTATGTTGTTTATCAGTGTATAGTAGATTATGGCGTGTTACAGAGCGATTAATCGTGTCATGTGTTTATACTATATTGTTTTCAGGTGTTTGTCAATATTTTGTATTATATTGCAAATTGTGTGTCGTTGTGTGCTGTATAGTTATTTAATAGTTATAGTTAGTCTTTATAATGTTATAATGTGTGGTATTATTTATAGTGTGGTTATAGTTTTTTTTAATCGTTTATTATATTGTTTGTATAGTGTAACTATACAATACTATATGGTATTATAGTTTGATGTAGTGTGTTTATAGCGTGTAATCGTTATATGTTTATTGTGTTTAAAATGTTTTCTAAAGCGTTTATACTATATTACATTGTTTATAGACTGTTTTAATGTTTTATCGTACGTGGTATACTGTTATTATCGTGTGATATCGCGTGTGTTATAGTGTTATTAGAGATTAGTATTATAACGTGTTATACAGTGTTATATTGTATATGTTATATGGTTATAATGTTTAGTATATTGTATCATAATATTTTGTGTTTTATTGTTGTGGTGTATTATAGCGTGTATTATAGAGTGTTACACTGTATTTTCCTGTATTTACATGTATTTTAGCATAGGCAGTTACAGTTTATAGGATAGTGTTTATTATAATAAACAATTGTGTGTTATAGTGTGTCTTAACGTATTATATTGTTATAGTGCATTACAGGGTGTTGCAATATGAAAGTGTATATATTTCATATTGTTTCAGTGCGTTATGGTATGTTATAGTGTGTTAAGTGTCATAGTGTGTTATAAGATGTTAAAATGTGTTGGGGGTTACACAAAATGCTGGAGAAACTCAGCGGGTGCAGCAGCATCTAAGGAGCGAAGGAGATAGGCGACGTTTCGGGTCGAGACCCTTCTTCAAATGTTAAAATGTGTTGTCGTGCATTTTAGTCGTGTGATGTATAGTATATCTAGTTAGAACGTGTTATTCTGTGTTATAGTGCATTGTGGTTATAATGTATTAGAATGTGTATTATAATGTGATATGTATGTGTTGTATTTGATTCTGTGTGTTAGAGTGCATTGTTGCGTGTTATAGTGTGCATAGCTTTGTGTTATGTATTCTTGTGTATTATAGTGTGTTATTAAGTGTTAAACTGTGATAATGTGTTCTAGGGTGTGTTATATTGTTTTCGTGTATTGGTGTATTATAGTGTTATATTATATCATGGGATTCTAATGTATTATAACGTGTTATCATGTTTTTTTAGTGTACTGGTGTCTTATAATGTATGTTATACTGTTTGATAATGTTTGGTATTGTTTGGTATTGGTATTGCTACACTGTTATGATAGTTATTATCGCGTCTATTATCGTGTGATATCGCGTGTTATATTATTATAGTTTTAGTGCTAAACGTTAGTGCACTAAACGTTAGTGCTAAGCGTTATATATAGTATGTTATAGTATTGTGTGATAAACGCCTCTAACCCCCTCCAAACACCTCTAACCCCCTCTCAACCCCTCTGCACTCCGTCCTAACCCCTGTAAACCCCTCTAAACCACTAACCCTCTCTATACACCTGCAAACACTTGTAAACCCCTCTAAACCCCACTAAACCCCTCCAGACACCCTCCAGAACCCTTCCAGAACCCTTCCAAACGCCTCTAATCCCATCGAAACGCCTCTAAACTCCCTCCAAACCCCTCTAAACCAATGGAAACACCTCTAAACCCCTATAAAGCCATCGAAACCCCCTATAGACCCCCTGTAAACCCCATGTAAACCATTCTAAACCCCTGTGAACCATTCTAAACGCCGCTAAACCCCTATGAAACCCGCGACCCTGAAACCCCCTTATAAACCCTATGTAACACGCCAAACCCCTGTAAAGCCCTCTAAAACACACTAAAACCCTCGAAACTCCTGTACATCCTTCTAACCCCCTGTAAACCCGTAAACCTCTTTATTCATCTCTAAATCCATGTAAACCCCTCTTGTGGGCCACTAAACGCCTCTAAACCCCGTATAAAGCCCGCGAAATCCAATAAAACCTCTTATAAACTCCTCTAAACCCCTGTAAATCCCCTTAAAACCTTCTAAACCCATGTAATCCCATCTAAACCCCCGTAAACCCATGTGGACCACTCTAAACCCCTTTAAACCCCTCTAAATCCCCCTAAACCCCTCTAACCCCTTATAAAGCCCGTTAAAAACCACTAAACCCATTCAAACCCATCGCAAACATTATTAACCCACTCTAAACCCCTCTAAACCCCTCTAATTCCCTCTATACCCTGTAAATCCCTATATTACCACACTAAACACATGTAAATCCCTATAATCATCTCTAATCCCCAGCAAACCACTCTAAACTCTTGTAAACACACGGAAACACCCTGTAAAAACCCACAAAACTTCTGTAAATTCCTGTACCCCATGTAAATCCTCTCTACACCCCTCCAATCTCATGCAAACCCCGCTAATCCCCCCACTAAACCCCTATATAAGCCCTCGATACCCATGTACACAGCTGGGAAACTCATGCAAACCTCTCTAAAACCCTCCAAACAACTCTAAAACCATCCCAGACCCCCTGTAAACCTATCCTCTAAACCATCTAAACCCCCTGTAAACCCACTCGAAACCCCTGTCAACCTCTCTAAACCCCTCTAAATCTGTAAAATCCATCTAAACCCACTGGGAATCACTCTAACCGCCCCTAAATAGCTATATAAACCCCTCGAAACCCCTATAAACCCCCTTCCAAACCCATGTGAACCGCTCTAAACCCCCTTGAACCCTCCAAATCCCCCTAAACCATTATAAAGCCCGTTAAACCCACTCTCTAAACCCCCTCCAAAAAACCCATCGCAAACATTATAACACACTCTCAACCCTAATATTCCACACTAAACACATGTAAAACCCTATAAACATCTCTAAACCCCAGCAATCATCTCTAAACACACTTAAACACCCGGAAACTCCTGTAAACCCTCAAAACTTCTGTAAATACTCTACCCTATGTAAATCCTACTACGTTCTCGTTCAAACCCCTCTAATTCCCACTCTTAAAGCCCTCGATTTACCCCATGTAAACAGTTGGAAACCCATGTAAACCACTAAAACATCTAAACCGCTGTAAACAACTCTAAACACATCGAAACCCCTTTGTAAAGCACTCGAAAAACCCAATGTAAACCTCTCTAAAACCATCTAAACCCTTCAAAACCATTCTTAAACCACTCTAAACATCTGCACACCACCTATAAACCCTCTAACCGCAATTCTAAACAGTCTAAACACCTCTAAACACCTCATAAACCTGTAAATTCTATCTAAACCCCTGGAAATCACTCTAACCTCTCTAAACACCTCTAAACAACTAAAACCTGTAATCCATCTAAACCCACTGGAAATCCCCCTCCCCCACTAAATAGCTGTAAAACCCTCTAAAACCTCTAAAACATCTAAATTCCTCTGCAAATCCCTCTAAACTACCTGTTAAACACACCGGAAAATTCACATGTAAACCCCTCAAAACCTCTCTAATACCTATACCCCATGTTGTAATTTACCTCTGATTCCATCCTCACTCGAAACCCCATATAAACCCCCCCCTGTAAACCCCATGTAAAACCCTCTAAACCATTCTAATTCCCATGTAACCCCTCCTAAACACTTGTATACCCCTGTAAAGCCATCTAAATAACCCACTCAAAAACACTCGAAACTCCTGTACATCATTCTAACCCCCTGTAAACCCGTTTAAACCTCTCTTATATCACTCGTAAATCCCTGTAAATCCCTCTAAATGCATGTGGGACACTCTAAACGCCTTTTTTAAACTCCGTATAAAGCCCGCGAAATCCACTAAACCCCTCTAACCTCTTTAAATCCTCCAAACCACTGTAAATACACCCTAAACCTTCTAAACCCAATAAACCCATCTAAACCCCGTAAAACCAAATATGGACCACTCTAAACCCTTTAAAACCCTCCAACCCACTTATTAAAGCCCGTTAAACCAACTGAAACCCTCCAAACCATCGCAAACATTATAACCACTCTAAACCCCTTTAAACCCCTCTATCAAACCTCTCTATCCCCTGTAACATCCCTATATTCACACTAAACACATGTAAAAACATCTCTAAACCGCAGCAAACCACTCTAAACACATGGAAACACCCGGAAACACCTGTAAAACCCTCAAAACGTCTGTAAATACCTCTACCCCATGTAAATCCCTCCACACCCCTCCAATCTCGTTCAAAACCCCGTCTATATTCCCAATAAACCCCAAAGATAGCCCTCGATACCCCCATGTAAATACCTGGGAAACACATGTAAACCTCTCTAAACTTCTCTAAACCCCCGTAAACAACTCTAAACCCATCCAGACCCCTGTAAACCTCTCTAAGCATCTATAACCCTTGTAAACCACGAAACCCATGTAAACAGCCTATTGGCCCTCATAAACTTATCTAAACCCTTCAAAACCTTTCTAAACCACTCTAAACCTCTGCACACACCAAAACCCCCTCTAACCGCATCTTAAAACCTTCTAAACAACCTCTAAACCCCTTTAAACCTGTAAATCCACCTAAACCCTGGAAATCCACTATAACTCCCCCTAAAGAGCTGTCAACCCCTCTAAACCCCTCTAAACACCACCTCTAAACATATATAATCCTCTCTGCAAATACCTCTAAACTACCTGTAAACACCCGGAAACAAATGTAAACCCCTCAGACCTCTCCAAATACCTCTACCCCATGTAAATCCCTCTACACCCCATCCATCTCGTTCACAACCCCTATAATTCCCACTAAATACCCCTATAAAGCCCTCGATACCCTATGTAAACACTGGAAAACGATGTAAACCTCTCTATATACACTTCTCTAAACCCCTGTAAACAACTCTAAAACCATCATACCACTGTAAATCCTCTCTAAACGATCTAAAACCGCTTGTAACCGCTCGAAATCCTGTAAACCTCTCTAAAAACCATCTAAACCCCTTCAAAACATTCTAAACCACTCTAAACCTCTCTAAATACTTCTATCTACCCATGTAATCCCTCTGATTCCTCCTCACTCGAAACCCTATATAACCCACTGTAAACCCATGTAAAACCTCTTAAAACATTCTAATTCCCATGTAACCCCTCCGAACACTTCTATACCCCTATAAGCCCTCTTAAAACCCACACCATAAATCCCATCGAAACTCCTGGTCATCTTCTAACCCCTGTAAACCATAAACTTCTAAACGCCGTATAAGCCCGCGAAATCCACTAAAACCCCTCTAACCTCAGTATAAACCCCTCTAAACCCTCTGTAATACCCAAAACCCTTCTAAACCCAAACAAAACCATAACCCATCTAAACCCCGTTTATTCCAAATGTGGACTCACTCTAAAACCCTTTAAAAAACCCTCTAAATCTCCCTAAACCCGCCTCCAACACACACATACAAAGCCCCGTGAAAACTCACTGAAACCCTCCAAACCCAGCGCAAACATTATAACCCACTCTAAACCCCTTTAAACCAAGACTCTAAAATCCCTCTACCCTGTAAATCCCTAGTTTCCACACTAAACACATGTAAAACCCTATAAACATCTCTAAACCGCAGCAAACCACTCTATACACATGTAAACACCGGAAACAACCTGTATAAACCCTCAAAACATCTGTAAAATACCTCTACCCCATGTAAATCCCTCTATACGATGTGGAACATTCTAACGCTCTTAAAAGGCCCTATAAACTCCGTATAAAGCCCGCGAACGAAATCCACTATAACCCCTCTTACCTACCTCTAGAGATTCCTCAAACCCACTGTAAATAACCCCTAAACCGTTCTAATACCCAATAAACCATCTAAACCCCCGGAAACCAATGTGGACCACTGTAAACCTTTAAAAAACCCTCAACCCCTTTTAAGCCCGTTAAACCCACTGAACCCCTCCAAACCCATCGCAAACATTATAACCCACTATAAACCCCTTTAAACCCCTCTAAATCACTCTAATTCCCTATATTCCACACTAAACATGTAAAACATCTCTAAACCGCAGCTAACCACCTTAATGCAATAGTATAATACACGATATGACACGATAATACACAGTATGATTAGTGTTGGTTTCGTGTCTATTATCGCGTGTTATATTATTATAGTTTTAGTGACTAGACGTTATGTATTTGTGCATTAGTTATGTGTTAGTATATAGGTGTATTATATTGTTATGTCTGTGTATTACACAGATGATAATATAATGACGAGTGTAGTTAGTGTATTTTAATGTGTAATTGGGTATTGTAGTGCAGTGTGTTTGTTGCTGGTGTATTATAATATATTTAGAATGCTATATTATGTGTGATGTGTGATGCGCGATATGTTTATTGTATTATGCCATTGGGTGTTGTGTATTTTATTATAGTGTATTTTGTTGTTTATATTACATTGTAATGTGTTATAGGGTATCATAGTATTGTAGTGTGAATAGTGTATTTGAATGTTTTATTTCGTATTTTTTATGTTTCATAGTGTATTTTGTTTTTGTGTATTCTGCAGTAGCACTAATAAAAACTATATTACAAAACGGTATTGTAACAGTATAGCATACTATTTGAATTGTTATTAAAGTGTATTTTTCTATTAGTGATTATGGTGTCTAACTGTATTAAATTTTTTTGGGAAGTTGCATTGTTGTTGTGTGTGTGTGTTTATACGTGTTATAGTGTTATTCATGTGTTTATTTTATTGTTCTCATTATATGATATAGGTTTTATATAGTATTTATTAGAGCTAGGTTTTAATGTTAAAGTGTGTTTTTTATCTGTGACCATAATAGTGAGTTATATTGATTTAGAGTGCGTGCTAGTGTTTTACGGTGGTACCTATAGTGTTAATAGTGTGTATCATCTGAGGTGTATTCTAGTTTATTATAGGTTACATTTGTGTTACTGGTTATTTTGTGTTTCGCATATTTTTATGTTCTTTATATTCTTTTTAGTGTGCCATGATTTATGTTTTTATGGGGGCAGGTGTTTTGTATTGGGGTTTTCCGTGTGTTTGTGGGGGGCTGGGATTATGGCGTGTTACAGAGCGTTATTAGTGTCATGTGTAGTTCTTTTTGTGCGGGTTTTCGGGGAGGGGGGTGTTTGCCAATGGGGGGATGGGGGGGGACTTTGGGGGTTGGTAGTTTATATTGGGGGGTCGGGGAGGGGTAAATTGTGATGGTACGTTGTGTGCTGTTGGTTGTTGTGTTTGCAATTTTTGGTATTAAATGGTGTGACGTTGTGGCGTTATTTAGTTATCGTTTTAGTTCGTGTATTGTTAAGTATGTCACCCCCGTGGGCTGTGGTATTGTGGGGGTTATAGGCTGGTTCGTTATAGTTTTTGAGGGGGGTTGGGTGTGAATCGTGGGGGGGGTTATTATAGTTGAGGGTGTTAGTGTTTACTATACAACATTGTTGTTCTATATGGTATTATAGTTTGATGTTGTCTGAGGCATCTATAGTGTTAAGTATCTAAGCTAAAAAAAAAATGTTATTAATATATTACATCACTTGGGAACGTGTTTTAATGTTTATCGTATGGATTTCGTGTTAACTGGGTTATTATCGTGTGATAACGCGTGGTGTGATTTTAGTGTTATTAGAGATTAGTATTATATCGTGTTTTATATCACAGAGGTGTGTTATATTGTGTTATATGATATAATGTTGGGGGTTTGTATATTGTAACTAATATTTTTTTGTTTTGCATTTGTTGTGGTGTGCGGGGGGGGATTATTGCGTGTTATTATAGAGTGTTACACTGTCATTTTTCCGGTGTATTTACATGTATTTTAGCATAGGCAGCTCTACTGTTTTTATGATAGTGTTTATTATAATAAACATTGTGTGTTATAGTGTGTCTTAACGTATTATATTGTTAGGGGGGGTAGTGATGCAATTACAGGGTGTTGTGTGCAAATGAAAGTGTATATATTTCATATTGTTTCAGTGCGGTTATGGTATGTTATAGTGTGTTAAGTGTCATAGTGTGTTATAAGATGTTAAAATGTGTTGGGGGTTACACAAAATGCTGGAGAAACTCAGCGGGTGCAGCAGCATCTAAGGAGCGAAGGAGATAGGCGACGTTTCGGGGTCCCCCCCCCCCCCCCCCCCCCCCCCCCGAGACCCTTCTTCAAATGTTAAAATGTGTTCGTCGTGCATTTTAGTCGTGTGATGTATAGTATATCTAGTTAGAACGTGTTATTCTGTGTTATAGTGCATTGTGGTTATAATGTATTAGAATGTGTATTATAATGTGATATGTATGTGTTGTATTTGATTCTGTGTGTTAGAGTGCATTGTTGCGTGTTATAGTGTGCATAGCTTTGTGTTATGTATTCTTGTGTATTATAGTGTGTTATTAAGTGTTAAACTGTGATAATGTGTTCTAGGGTGTGTTATATTGTTTTCGTGTATTGGTGTATTATAGTGTTATATTATATCATGGGATTTAATGTATTATAAACGTGGTTATCATGTTTTTTTAGTGTACTGGTGTCTTATAATGTATGTTATTTTACTGTTTGATAATGGTTTGGTATGTTTGGTCACTATTGGTATTGCTACACTGTTATGATGTTATTATCGCGTCTATTATTCGTCGTGAGTGATATCGCGTGTTATATTATTATAGTTTTAGTGCTAAACGTTAGTGTTTTTACACTAAACGTTAGTGCTAAGCGTGTATATATTAGTATGTTTATAGTATTGTCGTGATTAAAACGCCTCTAACCCCCTCCAAACACCTCTAACCCCCCTCTCAACCCCTCTGCACTCCGTCCATAACCCTGTCAAAGCCCTTCTAAACCCCACTAACCCTCTCTAAACACCTGCAAACACTTTGTAAACCCCTCTAAACCCCACTAAACCCTCCAGACACCCTCCAGAACCCTTCCAGACCCTTCAAACGCCTCTAATCCCATCGAAAACGCCTCTAATCTCCCTACCAAACCCTCTAAAACCAATGGGAACACCTCTAAAACCCCTATAAAGCCATCGAACACCCTATATAGACCCCCTGTAAACCCCATGTAAACCCATTCTAAACCCCTGGTGAACCATTCTAAACGCCGGCCTAAACCCCTATGAAAACCCGCTGAGCCCGAAACCCCTTATATAAACCCTATGTAAACACCTCCCCCCCCCCAAAACGCCAAACCCCTGTAAAGCCCTCTAAAACACACTAAAACCCCGAAAACTCGCTGTACATCCTTCTAACCCCTGTAAACCCGTAACCTCTTTATCATCTCTAAATCCATGTAAACCCCTCTTGTGGGCACTAAATCCACGCCTCTAAACCCCGTATAAGCCCGCGAAATCCAATTAAAACCTCTCTTATAAACTCCTCTAAACCCTGTAAATCCCCTTAAAAACCTTTCTAAACCCATGTAATCCCATCTAAGCCCCCGTAAACCCATGTGGACCACTCTAAACCCTTTAAACCCCCCTCTAAATCCCTAAACCCCTCTAACCCTTATAAAGCCCGTTAATTAAACCCAATAAACCCCTTCTCAAACCATCGCAACAACATTATAACCCATCTAATACCTCTAAAACCCCTCTAAATCCCTCTATACCCTGTAAATTCCCTATATTCCACACTAAACCACAGTAAAACCCTATAATCATCTCTAATCCCCAGCAAACCACTCTAAACTCTTGTAAACACACGGAAACACCTGTAAAACCCACCAAAACTTCTGTAAAATCCGTTACCCCATGTAAATCCCTCTACACCCCTCCAATCTCATGCAAACCCCGCTAATCCCCACTAAACCCCTATAAAGCCCTCGATACCCATGTACACAGCTGGAAACTCATGCAAACCTCTCTAAACCCCTCCAAACAACTCTAAACCCATCCAGACCCCCTGTAAACCTCTCTAAACCATCTAAACCCCCTGTAAACCACTCGAAACCCCTGTCAAACCTCTCTAAACCCCTCTAAATCTGTAAATCCATCTAAACCCCTGGGAATCACTCTAACCGCCCCTAAATAGCTATAAACCCCTCGAAACCCCTATAAACCCCCCTTTCAAACCCATGTGAACCGCTCTAAACCCACTTGAACCCCTCCAAATCCCCCTAAACCCCTTATAAAGCCCGTTAAACCCACTAAACCCCTCCAAACCCATCGCAAACATTATAACCCACTCTCAACCCTATATTCCACACTAAACACATGTAAAACCCTATAAACATCTCTAAACCCCAGCAATCATCTCTAAACACACTTAAACACCCGGAAACACCTGTAAACCCCTCAAAACTTCTGTAAATACCTCTACCCTATGTAAATCCTACTACGTTCTCGTTCAAACCCCTCTAATTCCCACTAAACGCCTATAAAGCCCTCGATACCCCATGTAAACAGTTGGAAACCCATGTAAACCACTAAACATCTCTAAACCGCTGTAAACAACTCTAAACCATCGAAACCCCTTGTAAAGCACTCGAAACCCCTGTAAACCTCTCTAAACCATCTAAACCCTTCAAAACCATTCTAAACCACTCTAAACATCTGCACACACCTATAAACCCCTCTAACCGCATCTAAAACCGTCTAAACACCTCTAAACACCTCTAAACCTGTAAATCTATCTAAACCCCTGGAAATCACTCTAACCTCTCTAAACACCTCTAAACACTAAACCTGTAAATCCATCTAAACCCCTGGAAATCCCCCTCCCCCTAAATAGCTGTAAAACCCTCTAAACACCTCTAAACATCTATAATCCTCTGCAAATCCCTCTAAACTACCTGTAAACACCCGGAAACACATGTAAACCCCTCAAAACCTCTCTAAATACCTCTACCCCATGTAAATCCCTCTGATTCCATCCTCACTCGAAACCCCTATAAACCCCCCCTGTAAACCCCATGTAAAACCCTCTAAACCATTCTAATTCCCATGTAACCCCTCCTAAACACTTGTATACCCCTGTAAAGCCCTCTAAAACCCACTCAAAAACACTCGAAACTCCTGTACATCATTCTAACCCCCTGTAAACCCGTAAACCTCTTTAATCATCTCTAAATCCCTGTAAATCCCTCTAAATGCATGTGGGACACTCTAAACGCCTCTAAACTCCGTATAAAGCCCGCGAAATCCACTAAACCCCTCTAACCTCTTATAAAATCCTCTAAACCACTGTAAATACCCCTAAACCCTTCTAAACCCAAATAAACCCATCTAAACCCCCGTAAACCAATATGGACCACTCTAAACCCTTTAAACCCCTCCAACCCCTTATAAAGCCCGTTAAACCCACTGAACCCCTCCAAACCCATCGCAAACATTATAACCCACTCTAAACCCCTTTAAACCCCTCTAAAACCCTCTATCCCCTGTAAATCCCTATATTCCACACTAAACACATGTAAAACATCTCTAAACCGCAGCAAACCACTCTAAACACATGGAAACACCCGGAAACACCTGTAAAACCCTCAAAACGTCTGTAAATACCTCTACCCCATGTAAATCCCTCCACACCCCTCCAATCTCGTTCAAACCCCTCTAATTCCCACTAAACCCCTATAGCCCTCGATACCCCATGTAAATACCTGGAAACACATGTAAACCTCTCTAAACTTCTCAAAAACCCCCGTAAACAACTCTAAAACCCATCCAGACCCCTGTAAACCTCTCTAAAGCATCTATACCCCTTGTAAACCACGAAACCCATGTAAACAGCTCTAAACCATCTAAACCCTTCAAAACCCATTCTAAAACCTCTCTAAACATCTGCACACACCAACAAACCCCTGTAACCGCATCTAAAACCTTCTAAACACCTCTAAACCCCTCTAAACCTGTAAATCCACCTAAACCCCTGGAAATCACTCTAACTATCCCCCTAAATAGCTGTAAACCCCTCTAAACCCCTCTAAACACCTCTAAACATCTATAATCCTCTGCAAATCCCTCTAAACTACCTGTAAACACCCGGAAACAAATGTAAACCCCTCAAGACCTCTCCAAATACCTCTACCCCATGTAAATCCCTCTACACCCATCCAATCTCGTTCAAACCCCTCTAATTCCCACTAAACCCCTATAAAGCCCTCGATACCCCATGTAAACACCTGGAAACCGATGTAAACCTCTCTACACTTCTCTAAACCCCTGTAAACAACTCTAAACCCATCCAGACCACTGTAAACCTCTCTAAACGATCTAAACCGCTTGTAAACCGCTCGAAATCCTGTAAACCTCTCTAAACCATCTAAACCCTTCAAAACCATTCTAAACCACTCTAAACCTCTCTAAATACTTCTACCCCATGTAAATCCCTCTGATTCCCTCCTCACTCGAAACCCCTATAAACCCCCCTGTAAACCCCATGTAAAACCCTCTAAAACATTCTAATTCCCATGTAACCCCTCCTAAACACTTCTATACCCCTATAAAGCCCTCTAAAACACACCAAAACCCTCGAAACTCCTGTACATCCTTCTAACCCCCTGTAAACCCATAAACTTCTAAACGCCGTATAAAGCCCGCGAAATCCACTAAACCCCTCTAACCTCTTATAAACCCCTCTAAACCCCTGTAAATACCCCAAAACCCTTCTAAACCCAAATAAACCCATCTAAACCCCCGTTATCCAATGTGGACCACTCTAAACCCTTTAAACCCCTCTAAATCTCCCTAAACCCCTCCAACCCCTTACAAAGCCCGTTAAACTCACTGAACCCCTCCAAACCCATCGCAAACATTATAACCCACTCTAAACCCCTTTAAACCCCTCTAAATCCCTCTATCCCCTGTAAATCCCTATATTCCACACTAAACACATGTAAAACCCTATAAACATCTCTAAACCGCAGCAAACCACTCTAAACACATGTAAACACCCGGAAACACCTGTAAAACCCTCAAAACATCTGTAAATACCTCTACCCCATGTAAATCCCTCTAAACGCATGTGGAACATTCTAAACGCCTCTAAACTCCGTATAAAGCCCGCGAAATCCACTAAACCCCTCTAACCTCTTAGAGAATCCTCTAAACCACTGTAAATACCCCTAAACCGTTCTAAACCCAAATAAACCCATCTAAACCCCCGGAAACCAATGTGGACCACTGTAAACCCTTTAAACCCCTCCAACCCCTTATAAGCCCGTTAAACCCACTGAACCCCTCCAAACCCATCGCAAACATTATAACCCACTCTAAACCCCTTTAAACCCCTCTAAATCCCTCTAAATCCCTATATTCCACACTAAAAACATGTAAAACATCTCTAAACCGCAGCAAACCACTCTAAACACATGGAAACACCCGGAAACACCTGTAAAACCCTCAAAACGTCTGCAAATACCTCTACCCCATGTAAATCCCTCCACACCCCTCCAATCTCGTTCAAACCCCTCTAATTCCCACTAAACCCCTATAGCCCTCGATACCCCATGTAAACACCTGGAAACCCATGTAAACCTCTCTAAACTTCTCTAAACCCCCGTAAACAACTCTAAACCCATCCAGTCCCCTGTAAACCTCTCTAAAGCATCTATACCCCTTGTAAACCACTCGAAACCCATGTAAACATCTATAAACCATCTAAACCCTTCAAAACCATTCTAAACCACTCTAAACCTCTGCACACACCAATAACCCCCTCTAACCGCATCTAAAACCTTCTAAACACCTCTAAACCCCTCTAAACCTGTAAATCCATCTAAACCCCTGGAAATCACTCTAACTCCCCCAAATAGCTGTCAACCCCTCTAAACCCCTCTAAACACCTCTAAACATCTATAATCCTCTGCAAATCCCTCTAAACTACCTGTAAACACCCGGAAACACATGTAAACCCCTCAAAACCTCTCTAAATACTTCTACCCCATGTAAATCCCTCTGATTCCCTCCTCACTCGAAACCCCTATAAACCCCCCTGTAAACCCCATGTAAAACCCTCTAAAACATTCTAATTCCCATGTAACCCCTCCTAAACACTTCTATACCCCTATAAAGCCCTCTAAAACACACCAAAACCCTCGAAACTCCTGTACATCCTTCTAACCCCCTGTAAACCCATAAACTTCTAAACGCCGTATAAAGCCCGCGAAATCCACTAAACCCCTCTAACCTCTTATAAACCCCTCTAAACCCCTGTAAATACCCCTAAACCCTTCTAAACCCATATAAACCCATCTAAACCCCCGTTATCCAATGTGGACCACTCTAAACCATTTAAACCCCTCTAAATCCCCCTAAACCCCTCCAACCCCTTATAAAGCCCGTTAAACCCACTCTAAACCCCTCTAAACCCCTCTAAATCCCTCTATACCCTATAAATCCCTATATTCCACACTAAACACATGTAAAACCCTATAAACATCTCCAAACCGCAGCAAATAACTAAACACATGTAAACACCCGGGAACACCTGTAAAACCCTCAAAACCTCTGTAAATACCTTTACCCCATGTAAATCACTCTACACCACTCCGATCTCGTTCAAACCCCTCTAATTCTCACTAAATCCCTATAATGCCCTCGATACGCCATGCAAACACCTGGAAACCCATGTAAACCTCTCTAAACTTCTCTAAACCCCTGTAAACAACCCTAAACCCATCCAGGCCCCTGTAAACCACTGAAACCCCTGTAAACCTCTCTAAACCATCTAAACCCTTCAAAACCATTCTAAACCACTCTAAACCTCCCTAAGCATCTGCACACACCTATAAACCCCTCTAACCGCATCTAAAACCTTATCAACACCTCTAAACCCCTCTAAACCTGTAAATCCATCTGAACCCCTGGAAATAACTCCACCTAAATAGCTGTAAACCCTTCTAAACCCCTCTAAACACCTCTAAACATCTATAATCCTCTGCGAATCCCTCTAAACTACCTGTAATCACCCGGAAACAAATGTAAACCCCTCAAAACCTCTCTAAATACCTCTACCCCATGTAAATCGCTCCTCACTCAAAAGTCCTATCAACCCCCTGTAAACCCCATGTAAAACCCTCTAAACCATTCTAATCCCCATGGAACCCCTCCTAAACACTTCTATACCCCTGTAAAGCCCTCGAAAACACACTAAAACCCTCGAAACTCCTGTACATCCTTCTAACCCCCTGTAAACCCGTAAACGTCTTTAATCATCTCTAAATCCCTGTAAATCCCTCTAAACGCATGTGGGACACTCTAATCGCCTCTAAACTCCGTATAAAGCCCGCGAAATCCACTAAACCCCTCTAACCTCTTATAAACTCCAAACCCCTGTGAATCTCCCTAAACCCTTCTAAACCCATGTAAACCCATCTAAACCACCGTAAACCCATGTGGACCACTCTAAACCCATTTAAACCCCTCTAAATCCCCCCTAAACCCCTCCAACCCCTTATAAAGCCCGTTAAACCCACTAAACCCCTCCAAACCCATGGCAATCATTATAACCCACTCTAAACCCCTCTAAACCCCTCTAAATCCCTCTATCCCCTGTAAATCCCTATATTCCACACTAAACACATGTAAACCCCTATAAACATCTCTAAACCGCAGCAAATCACTCTAAACACATGTAAACACCCGGAAACACCTGTAAAACCCTCAACACGTCTGTAAATACCTCTACCCCATGTAGTTTACATGGGTTTAGAAGGGTTTAAACCTCTCTAAAGCATCTATACCCCTTGTAAACCACTCGAAACCCATGTAAACATCTCTAAACCATCTAAACCCTTCAAAACCATTCTAAACCACTCTAAACCTCTGCACACACCAATAACCCCCTCTAACCGCATCTAAAACCTTCTAAACACCTCTAAACCCCTCTAAACCTGTAAATCCATCTAAAACCCTGGAAATCACTCTAACTCCCCCTAAATAGCTGTAAACCCCTCTAAACCCCTCTAAACACCTCTAAACATCTATAATCCTCTGCAAATCCCTCTAAACTACCTGTAAACACCCGGAAACACATGTAAACCCCTCAAAACCTCTCTAAATACCTCTACCCCATGTAAATTCCTCTGATTCCCTCCTCACTCGAAACCCCTATAAACCCCCCCTGTAAACCCCATGTAAAACCCTCTAAACCATTCTAACCCCATGTAACCCATCCTAAACACTTGTATACCCCTGTAAAGCCCTCCAAAACACACTAAAGCCCTCGAAACTCCTGTACATCCTTCGAACCCCCTGTCAACCCGTAAACCTCTTTAATCATCTCTAAATCCTTGTAAATCCCTCTAAACGCATGTGGGCCACTAAACGCCTCTAAACTCCGTATAAAGCCCGCGAAATCCACTAAACCCCTCTAACCTCTTATAAACCCTTCTAAACAACTGTAAATCCCCCTAAACCCTTCTAAACCCATGTAAACCCATCTAAACCACCGTCAACCCATGTGGACCACTCGAAATCCCTTTGAACCTCTCTAAATCGCCCTAAACCCCTCCAACCCCTTATAAAGCCCGTTAAACCCACTCTAAACCCCTCTAAACCCCTCTAAATCCCTCTATACCATATAAATCCCTATATTCCACACTAAACACATGTAAAACCCTATAAACATCTCCAAACCGAATCAAATAACTAAACACATGTAAACACCCGGAAACATCTGTAAAACCCTCAAAACCTCTGTAAATACCTCTACCCCATGTAAATCTACACCACTCCGATCTCGTTCAAACCCCTCTAATTCTCACTAAACCCCTATAAAGCCCTCGATACCCCATGCAAATACCTGGAAACCCATGTAAACCTCTCTAAACTCCTCTAAACCCCTGTAAACAACCCTAAACCCATCCAGACCCCTGTAAACCTCTCTATACCCCTTGTAAACCACTCGAAACCCCTGTAAATCTCTCTAAACCATCTAAACCCTTCAAAACCATTCTAAACCACTCTAAACCTCCCTAAGCATCTGCACACACCTATAAACCCCTCTAACCGCATCTAAAACCTTCTAAACACCTCTAAACCACTCTAAATCTGTAAATCCATCTAAACCCCTGGAAATAACTCCACCTAAATAGCTGTAAACCCCTCTAACCCACTCTAAACACCTCTAAACATCTATAATCCTCTGCAAATTCCTCTAAACTACCTGTAATCACTCGGAAACAAATGTAAACCCCTCAAAACCTCTCTAAATACCTCTACCCCATGTAAATCCCTCCTCACTCGAAACCCCTATAAACCCCCCCTGTAAACCCCATGTAAAACCCTCCAAACCATTGTAATCCCCATGGTACCCCTCCTAAACACTTCTATACCCCTGTAAAGCCCTCTAAAACACACTAAAACCCTCGAAACTCCTGTACATCCTTCTAACCCCCTGTAAACCCGTAAACCTCTTTAATCATCTCTAAATCCGTGTAAATCCCTCTAAACGCATGTGGGACACTCTAAACGCCTCTAAACTCCGTATAAAGCCCGCGAAAGCCACTAAACCCCTCTAACCTCTTATAAACTCCTCCAAACCCCTGTAAATCTCCCTAAACCCTTCTAAACCCATGTAAACCCATCTAAACCACCGTAAACCCATGTGGACCACTCTAAACCCATTTAAACCCCTCTAAATCCACCCTAAACCTATCCAACCCCTTACAAAGCCCGTTAAACCCACTAAACCCCTCCAAACCCATGGCAATCATTATAACCCACTCTAAACCCCTCTAAACCCCTCTAAATCCCTCTATCCCCTGTAAATCCCTATATTCCACACTAAACACATGTAAAACCCTATAAACATCTCTAAACCGCAGCAAACCACTCTAAACACATGTAAACACCCGGAAACACCTGTAAAACCCTCAAAACGTCTGTAAATACCTCTACCCCATGTAAATCCCTCCACACCCCTCCAATCTCGTTCAAACCCCTCTAATTCCCACTAAACCCCTATAGCCCTCGATACCCCATGTAAACACCTGGAAACCCATGTAAACCTCTCTACACTTCTCTAAACCCCCGTAAACAACTCTAAACCCATCCAGACCCCTGTAAACCTCTCTAAAGCACCTCTCTAAAACCCCCTTGTAAACCACTCGAAACCCATGTAAACATCTCTAAACCATCTAAACCCTTCAAAACCATTCTAAACCACTCTAAACCTCTGCACACACCAATAACCCCCTCTAACCCCATCTAAAACCGTCTAAACACCTCTAAACCCCTCTAAACCTGTAAATCCATCTAAACCCCTGGAAATCACTCTAACGCCCCCTAAATAGCTGTCAACCCCTCTAAACCCCTCTAAACACCTCTAAACATGAATAATCCTCTGGAAGTCCCTCTAAACTACCTCTAAACACCCGGAAACACATGTAAACCCCTCAAAACCTCTCTAACTACCTCTACCCCATGTAAATCTCTCCAATTCCCTCCTCACTCGAAACCCCTATAAACCCCCCTGTAAACCCCATGTAAAACCCTCTAAACCATTCTAATCCCCATGTAACCCATCCTAAACACTTCTATACCCCTGTAAAGCCCTCTAAAACACACTAAAACCCTCGAAACTCCTGTACATTCTTCTAACCCCCTGTAAACCCGTAAACCTCTTTAATCGTCTCTAAATCCTTGTAAATCCCTCTAAACGCATTGTGGGCCACTAAACGCCTCTAAACTCCGTATAAAGCCCGCGAAATCCACTAAACCCAGCAAGATGAGACACAGCAAGATGCTGTGGCATTTCTCTGTAATGCCCATTTGAGATAAATTGTCTGCGTAAAAACGCAATACCATCCTGGAGTCTCGTTTGCGGCCGCAGAAACGCCTATCTATTCCCCTGACAATTGAATCCCCTATTACTATTGCCCTTCCCCTCTTTTTTCCCCCCTCATGTGCTGCAGAGCCACCCATGGTGCCATGAACCTGGCTGCTGCTGCATTCCCCTGATGAGCCATCTCCCTCAACAGTATCCAAAATGGTATACCTGTTTAGGAGGGAGATGACCGCAGGGGACTCCTGCACTACCTGCCTACTGCTTTGCTGGCTATTGGCCACCCGTTCCCTTCTTGTCCTCCTACCTTTTGCCTGCGGTGTGACCAACTCACTGTACGTGCTATCCACGACTTTCTCCGCATCGTGGATGCTCCAGTATGAATCCAGCCGCAGTTCCAATCGTTCAATGCGGTCTGCCAGGAGCTGCAGCTGGACACACTTCCTGCAAACGTAGTCACCAGGGACACCGACCATCTCCCTGATCTCCCACATGTTGCAGGCTGAAACAAACCACGGTGCCAATCTCTACTGCCATACCTTACTCCCAAATTACTAAAAAAAACACAAAAACTTATCCTTTAAACTTTACTACTAAATACTGAATCCCTAACTCCCAGAATCCCTCACTCCCAGAAGGCAGAAATGTAAAATAGTAAACCCGGGGTTGCACCCAATCAGCTGCTTCCTCGGGTCCTCTTCCACCAATCAGCGGCTTCCTCAAAAAAAAAACCTACTTCTCCAAATGGAACGTTATGGATTTGGGTAAGCCTCTGGAAAAGCAAGCCCCGCGCTCGATTTTTAACCTTACCGGTCGGGTGTCGCTCCTCCCCCTCCTCCTCTTCCAACGGCTCCTGTGGGCCTCTGGAAAAAACAAGCCCCGCGCTCGATTTTTAACCTTACCGGTCGGTTGTCGCTCCTCCCCCTCCTCCTCTTCCAACGGCTCCTGTGGGCCTCTGGAAAAGCAAGCCCCGCGCTCGATTTTTAACCTTACCGGTCGGGTGTCGCTCCTCCCCCTCCTTCACTTCCTCCAACGGCTCCTGTGGGCCTCTGGAAAAGCAAGCCCCGCGCTCGATTTTTAACCTTACCGGTCGGGTGTCGCTCCTCCCCCTCCTTCACTTCCTCCAACGGCTCCTGTGGGCCTCTCATTCATTTCCGTCATCCATTCATCAATTCCTTCATCCATTCATTCATTCATTCATTCATTCATTCATTCATTCATTCATTCATTCATTTCATTCATTCATTCATCCTTTCATCCATTCATCCATTCATTAATTCATCCATTCCTTTATTCATCCATTCATTCATTAATTCATTCCATAATTCATCCATCCATTCATTCATTCATTCATCCATTCCTTCATTCATTCATTCACCCTTTCATTCATTAATTCATCAACAAGGAACAAGGACATAGCAGACCAATTGAATAACTACTTTGGTTCTGTCTTCATTAAGGAAGACATAAATAATTTGCCAGAAATAGCAGGGGTTCGCGGGTCAAATAAGATGGAGGAAATGAGTGAAATCCAGGTTAGCCGGAAAGTGGTGTTGGGTAATCTGAATGGATTAAAGGACGATAAATCCCCAGGGCCAGATAGGCTGCATCCCAGGGTACTTAAGGAAGTAGCCCCAGAAATAGCAGATGCCTTAGTGATAATTTTTCAAAACTCTTTAGATTCTGGAGTAGTTCCTGAGGATTGGAGGGTAGCTAATGTAACCCCACTTTTTAAAAAGGGAGGGAGAGAGAAAACTGGGAATTACAGACCAGTTAGTCTAACATTGGTAGTGGGGAAACTGCTAGAGTCAATTATTAAAGATGGGATAGCAGCGCATTTGGAAAGTGGTGAAATTATTGGACAAAGTCAGCATGGATTTACGAAGGGTAAATCATGTCTGACGAATCTTATTGAATTTTTGAGGATGTAACTAGTAGAGTGGATAAGGGAGAAAGCAGTGGATGTGTTGTATCTCTGGACTTTCAGAAGGCTTTCGACAAGGTCCCACACAAGAGATTGGTATACAAACTTAAAGGACACGGTATTGGTGGTTCAGTATTGATGTGGATAGAGAACTGGCTGGCAGATAGGAAGCAAAATGTAGGAGTGAACGGTCCTTTTCAGGATGGCAGACAGTGACTAGTGGGGTGCCGCAAGGCTCAGTGCTGGGACCCCAGCTATTTACAATATACATTCATGATTTGGACGAGGGAATTAAATGCAACATCTCGAAGTTTGCGGATGACATGAAGCTGGGGGGCAGTGTTAGCAGTGTTAGCTGTGAGGAGGATGCTAGGAGGCTGCAGGATGACTTGGATAGACTGGGTGAGTGGGCAAATGCATGGCAGATGCAGTATAATGTGGATAAATGTGAGGTTATCCACTTTGGGGGCAAAAACAGGAAGGTAGACTATTATTTGAATGGTGACCGATTAGGAAAAGGGGAGATGCAGCGAGACCTGGGTGTCATGGTACACCAGTCATTGAAAGTAGGCATGCAGGTACAGCAGGCTGTGAAGAGAGCGAATGGAATGTTGGCATTCATAGCAAAAGGATTTGAGTACAAGAGCAGGGAGGTTCTACTGCAGTTGTATAGGGTCTTGGTGAGGCCACACCTGGAGTATTGCGTGCAATTTTGGTCTCCTAATCTGAGGAAAGACATTCTTGCCATAGAGGGAGTACAGAGAAGGTTCACCAGACTGATTCCTGGGAAGGCACGACTTCCATATAATATAACCATATAACCATATAACAATTACAGCACGGAAACAGGCCCTCTCGGCCCTTCCAGTTCGTGCCGACCATTTGTTTTCCCATAGTCCCATTTACCTGCACTCAGACCATACCCCTCCATTCCCTTCCCGTCCATATACCCATCCACTTTACTTTTAAATGTTAAAAGCGATCCTGCCTCCACCACTTCTGCTGGAAGCTCATTCCACACAGCCACCACCCTCTGAGTAAAGAAGTTCCCCCTCATGTTACCCCTAAACTTCTGTCCCTTAATTTTCATATCATGCCCTCTTGTTTGTCTCTTCCGTACCCTCAATGGGAAAAACTTATCCACGTCAACACTGTCTATCCCTGTCATCATTTTAAAGACCTCAATCAAGTCCCCCCTTAACCTTCTCTGCTCCAAAGAATAAAGACCTAACTTGTTCAACCTTTCTCTGTAACATAGTTGCTGGAACCCTGGCAACGTTCTAGTAAATCTCCTCTGTACTCTCTCTATTTTGTTGACATCCTTCCTATAATTAGGCGACCAAAATTGTACACCATACTCCAGAATTGCCTTGTACAATTTTAACATTACTTCCCTACTCCTATATTCAATGCTCTCATTTATAAAGGCTTTCTTTACCAATCTACATGCGATTCCACCTTCAGGGAACTATGCAGTTATTCCTAGATCCCTCTGTTCCACAGCTTCCTCAATTCCCTACCATTTACCATGTACGTCCTATTTTGATTTGTCCTGCCAAGATGTAGCACTTCACACTTAACAGCATTAAACTCCATCTGCCATCTCTCAGCCCACTTTTCCAAATGGCCCAAATCTCTCTATAGACTTTGAAAATCTACTTCATTATCCACAACCACTGGGCACAGGTGTAAGGGCCCTCGCCGGTGTGGGTGTGCTGGTGCCTCACCAGGTGACTGGACTGAGTGAAGCTCTTGCCGCACTGGGTGCAGGTGTAGGGGCGCTCCCCGGTGTGCATGCGCCTGTGCTGCTGCAGCTCACGTGGCGTCTTGAAGCCTTTGCTGCAGTCAGAGCAGGTGAAGGGCCTCTCACCGGAGTGCACGCGGTTGTGCTGCAGCAAGTTGCCATTGTGGGTGAAGCTCTTGCCGCACTCCGAGCAGTCGAAGGGGCGTTCTCCCGTGTGCACCCGCCGGTGGGCCTCCAGCAGGCATGGCTTCTGCCAGGCCTTGCCACACACGTCGCACTCATAACAACGCTTCTCCTTGTTGTTGCCCCGTCATGTGGTCCTCCATCGAAGCTCAGCCCCTCGAAGTTCAGCCTGCACACCGAGCAGATGGGGGAAGGGGCTCACAAGCACCCTGGCCCGCCCTCAATGTCCGCTTACGTCCCCGTCTCTGTGTGAAAAGACGATTTTCTCATCTCGGTCCTAAAAGACTTCCCCCTTATCCTTAAACTGTGACCCCTTGTCCTCGACTTCCCCAACATCGGGAACAATATTTCTGCATCTAGCCTGTCCAACCCCTTAAGAATTTTGTAAGTCTCTATGAGATTACCCCTCAATCTTCTAAATTCCAGCGAGTCTATCCAGTCTTTCTTCGTATTGAACAATTTATTTTTCTTCGGTATTCACCAAGGAGAAGGATATTGAACTCTGTGAGGTAAGGGAAAAAAGTAGAGTAGCTATGGAAACTATGAGATTCAAAGAGGAGGAAGTACTGACACTTTTGAAAAATATAAAAGTGGATAAGTCTCCAGGTCCTGACAGGATATTCCCTAGGACATTGAGGGAAGTTAGTGTAGAAATGGCAGGAGCTATGACAGAACTATTTCAAATGTCATTAGAAACGGGAATAGTGCCGGAGGATTGGCGTACTGTGCATGTTGTTCCATTGTTTAAAAAGGATTCAAAGAATAAACCTAGCAATAGACCTATTAGTTTGACGTCAGTGGTGGGCAAATTAATGGAAAGGATACTTAGAGATAATATATATAAGCATCTGGATAAACAGGGTCTGATCAGGAACAGTCAACCTGGATTTGTGACTGGAAGGTCATGTTTGACAAACCTTCTTGAATTTTTTGAAGCGGTTGCTAGGGAAATTGATGAGGGTAAAGCAGTGGATGTTGTCTATATGGATTTCAGTAAGGCCTTTGACAAGGTTCCCCATGGAAGGTTGGTTAGGAAGGTTCAATCTTTGGGTGATAATGGCGGAAGAGTAGCAAGATGGATTCAACAGTGGCTGAATGGAGATGTCAGAGAGTAATGGTGGATGGCTGTTTGTCAGGTTGGAAGCCGGTGACCAGTGGGGTGCCTCAGGGATCTGTTCGGTCCACTGTTGTTTGTCATGTACATCAATGATCTGGATGATGGGGTGGAAAATTGGATAAGTAAGTATGCAGATGATACTAAGATAGGTGGTGTTGTGGATAATGAAGTAGATTTTCAAAGTCTATAGAGAGATTTGGGCCATTTGGAAAAGTGGGCTGAGAGATGGCAGATGGAGTTTAATGCTGTTAAGTGTGAAGTGCTACATCTTGGCAGGACAAATCAAAATAGGACGTACATGGTAAATGGTAGGGAATTGAGGAAGCTGTGGAACAGAGGGATCTAGGAATAACTGCATAGTTCCCTGAAGGTGGAATCGCATGTAGATTGGTAAAGAAAGCCTTTATAAATGAGAGCATTGAATATAGGAGTAGGGAAGTAATGTTAAAATTGTACAAGGCAATTCTGGAGTATGGTGTACAATTTAGGTCGCCTAATTATAGGAAGGATGTCAAACAAAATAGAGAGAGTACAGAGGAGATTTACTAGAAACGTTGCCAGGGTTCCAGCAACTATGTTACAGAGAAAGGTTGAACAAGTTAGGTCTTTATTCTTTGGAGCAGAGAAGGTTAAGGGGGGACTTGATTGAGGTCTTTAAAATGATGACAGGGATAGACAGTGTTGACGTGGATAAGTTTTTCCCATTGAGGGTACGGAAGAGACAAACAAGAGGGCATTGATATGAAAAATTAAGGGACAGAAGTTTAGGGGTAACATGAGGGGGAACTTCTTTACTCAGAGGGTGGTGGCTGTGTGGAATGAGCTTCCAGCAGAAGTGGTGGAGGCAGGATCGCTTTTAACATTTAAAAGTAAAGTGGATGGGTATATGGACGGGAAGGGAATGGAGGGGTATGGTCTGAGTGCAGGTAAATGGGACTATGGGAAAACAAATGGTCGGCACGAACTGGAAGGGCCGAGAGGGCCTGTTTCCGTGCTGTAATTGTTATATGGTTATATGGTTATATTATATGGAAGTCGTGCCTTCCCAGGAATCAGTCTGGTGAACCTTCTCTGTACTCCCTCTATGGCAAGAATGTCTTTCCTCAGATTAGGAGACCAAAATTGCACGCAATACTCCAGGTGTGGCCTCACCAAGACCCTATACAACTGCAGTAGAACCTCCCTGCTCTTGTACTCAAATCCTTTTGCTATGAATGCCAACATTCCATTCGCTCTCTTCACAGCCTGCTGTACCTGCATGCCTACTTTCAATGACTGGTGTACCATGACACCCAGGTCTCGCTGCATCTGCCCTTTTCCTAATCGGTCACATTCAAATAATAGTCTACCTTCCTGTTTTTGCCCCCAAAGTGGATAACCTCACATTTATCCACATTATACTGCATCTGCCATGCATTTGCCCACTCACCCAGTCTATCCAAGTCATCCTGCAGCCTCCTAGCATCCTCCTCACAGCTAACACTGCTAACACTGCCCCCCAGCTTCATGTCATCCGCAAACTTCGAGATGTTGCATTTAATTCCCTCGTCCAAATCATGAATGTATATTGTAAATAGCTGGGGTCCCAGCACTGAGCCTTGCGGCACCCCACTAGTCACTGTCTGCCATCCTGAAAAGGACCCGTTCACTCCTACATTTTGCTTCCTATCTGCCAGCCAGTTCTCTATCCACATCAATACTGAACCACCAATACCGTGTCCTTTAAGTTTGTATACCAATCTCTTGTGTGGGACCTTGTCGAAAGCCTTCTGAAAGTCCAGATACAACACATCCACTGCTTCTCCCTTATCCACTCTACTAGTTACATCCTCAAAAATTCAATAAGATTCGTCAGACATGATTTACCCTTCGTAAATCCATGCTGACTTTGTCCAATAATTTCACCACTTTCCAAATGCGCTGCTATCCCATCTTTAATAATTGACTCTAGCAGTTTCCCCACTACCAATGTTAGACTAACTGGTCTGTAATTCCCGGTTTTCTCTCTCCCTCCCTTTTTAAAAAGTGGGGTTACATTAGCTACCCTCCAATCCTCAGGAACTACTCCAGAATCTAAACCACCTAGTGGTCAACACCACCTATCTTAGTATCATCTGCATACTTACTTATCCAATTTTCCACCCCATCATCCAGATCATTGATGTACATGACAAACAACAGTGGACCGAACAGATCCCTGAGGCACCCCACTGGTCACCGGCTTCCAACCTGGCAAACAGCCATCCACCATTACTCTCTGACATCTCCCATTCAGCCACTGTTGAATCCATCTTGCTACTCCGCCATTATCACCCAAAGATTGAACCTTCCTAACCAACCTTCCATGGGGAACCTTGTCAAAGGCCTTACTGAAATCCATATAGACAACATCCACTGCTTTACCCTCATCAATTTCCCTAGCAACCGCTTCAAAAAATTCAAGAAGGTTTGTCAAACATGACCTTCCAGTCACAAATCCAGGTTGACTGTTCCTGATCAGACCCTGTTTATCCAGATGCTTATATATATTATCTCTAAGTATCCTTTCCATTAATTTGCCCACCACTGACGTCAAACTAATAGGTCTATTGCTAGGTTTATTCTTTGAATCCTTTTTAAACAATGGAACAACATGCACAGTACGCCAATCCTCCGGCACTATTCCCGTTTCTAATGACATTTGAAATAGTTCTGTCATAGCTCCTGCCATTTCTACACTAACTTCCCTCAATGTCCTAGGGAATATCCTGTCAGGACCTGGAGACTTATCCACTTTTATATTTTTCAAAAGTGTCAGTACTTCCTCCTCTTTGAATCTCATAGTTTCCATAGCTACTCTACTTTTTTCCCTTACCTCACAGAGTTCAATATCCTTCTCCTTGGTGAATACCGAAGAAAATAAATTGTTCAATACGAAGAAAGACTGGATAGACTCGCTGGAATTTAGAAGATTGAGGGGTAATCTCATAGAGACTTACAAAATTCTTAAGGGGTTGGACAGGCTAGATGCAGAAATATTGTTCCCGATGTTGGGGAAGTCGAGGACAAGGGGTCACAGTTTAAGGATAAGGGGGAAGTCTTTTAGGACCGAGATGAGAAAATCGTCTTTCACACAGAGAGTGGTGAATCTGTGGAATTCTCTGCCACAGAAGGAAGTTGAGGCCAGTTCGTTGGCCATATTTAAGAGGGAGTTGGATGTGGCCCTTGTGGCTGAAGGGATCAGGGGGTATGGAGAGAAGCAGGTACAGGATACTGAGTTGGGTGATCAGCCATGATCATATTGAATGGCGGTGCATGCTCGAAGGGCCGAATGGCCTGCTCCTGCACCTAATTTCAATGTTTCTATGTTTCATTCATTCATTCATCCATTCCTTCATTCATTCATTCATTCATTCATTCATTCATTCATTCATTCATTCATTCCTTCATCCAATCCTTCTTTCATTCATTCGTTCATTCATTCATTCATTCCTGCATTCCTCCATCCATTCATTCATCCATTCTTTCATTCATCCATTCATTCATTCATCCATTCCATCATTCATCCATTCATTCCTTCCTTCATTCATTCACCCATTCACCTATTCACCCATTTATTCATTCCTTCATCCATGAACGAATTAATTAATTAATTAATTAATTCATCCATTCATCCATTCATCCATTCATTCCTTCATCCATTAATTTGTCCATTCCTTCATTCATTCATCCATTCATCCATTCATTCATTCATCCATCCATTCATCCATTCATTCATCCATTCATACATTCATCTATTGATTCATCCATTCATTCATCCACTCATTCACCCATTCATCCATTCATTCATCCATCACATGCACCCTCCCGCAGATGCTGCCTTACCCACACGTGGGAAATCTTCTGTTGCTGCTCGGACTTCATGCGCAGTACCGTGAGCTTCCTCCTGGTGGCTGCATCCATGGATGCCTTCAGCTTGACCTGGTGGTAGACGTAAGCACATCTTCTGCCATTCGTGACAGCACTGTCCCTTCGGCCGATCAGGCTCGTACCCGCCTCTTACAAAAGATTCTCTAATTAATGGGAAGGAAAGCTCGAGAAGGGACAACAGAGTAAGGTCAGGGCCAATTGCGAGCGGTGCGAGTGAATATGGAGGTCAAACTGCTGTATATGAATGTGCGAAGTATAAGCAATAAAGTGGACGAGCTTGAGGCTCAGTTAGAAATTGGCAAGTATGATGTTGTAGTCACTTCCCCTTCAACTCCATCATCCGTACCTCCATACCTCCTCTGTTCCCTCTTCAATGCCTCCACACCCTTCCTGTAATGGGGAGGATCCTTCCAAATGTAGTTTACCAAAAGTCCAAAGGGCAGCATGAAAGCTTTCTGACTCTTCCAATCAATGCCACTAGTAATAACGGCAAGCACATCATACGCCTTCTTTACCACCCTATCTACTTGTGCTGTCGCCATCAGCGAGCTATGAACTTGTACTCCAAGATCCTTCTGCATATGAATGGTGTTTAGGTTCATGTAATTACTGCACACACCCCCTTTCATTCAACCTCCAAAAGGTTGGTGGTGGGTGTGTGGGTGATTCTCACGTATCTCAGGCCCAAAGGTATGTTATTGATCCTTCCTCATTGAATCAGCTCACAGGCTGGGAGAACCAAAAGGCAGGACATACACTGGAATTGTCAGCATTATGTTCCATCGCCGTTGCTCTGACAATTTGACCAACTATTCACCATCATCCTGTACCTTAGATAACCCTCCTCACTGTCAGTAGCCCCACCAGGTGTGTGGCCATCATAGAAACATAAATAGGTGGAGGAGGCCATTCGGCCCTTCAAGACAGCACCGCCATTCATTGTGATCATTGCTGATCGTCCCCTATGTATAACCCGTGCCTGCCTTCTCCCCATATCCCTTGATTCCACTAGCCCCCAGAGCTCTATCTAACTCTCTCTTAAATCCATCCAGTGACTTGACCTCTGTGGGAGGGAATTCCACAAATTGACAACTCTCTGGGTGAAAAAGTTTATTCTCACCTCAGTCTTAAATGACATCCCCTTTATTCTAAGACTGTGGCCCCTGCTTCTGAACTCGCCCAACATTGGGAACATAGACATAGAAACATAGAAATTAGGTGCAGGAGCAGGCCATTCGGCCCTTCGAGCCTGCACCGCCATTCAATATGATCATGGCTGATCATCCAACTCAATATCCTGTACCTGCCTTCTCTCCATACCCTCTGATCCCTTCAGCCACAAGGGCCACATCCAACTCCCTCTTAAATATGGCCAACAAATTGGCTTCAACTACCTTCTGTGGCAGAGAATTCCACAGATTCACCACTCTCTGTGTGAAAAACGATTTTCTCATCTCGGTCCTAAAAGACTTCCCCCTTATCCTTAAACTGTGACCTCTTGTCCTGGACGTCCCCAACATCGGGAACAATCTTCCTGCATCTAGCCTGTCCAACCCCTTAAGAATTTTGTAAGTCTCTATGAGATCACCCCTCAATCTTCTAAATTCCAGCGAGTACAAGCTAAGTCTATCCAGTCTTTCTTCATATGGAAGTCGTGCCATCCCAGGAATCAGTCTGGTGAACCTTCTCTGTACTCCCTCTATGGCAAGAATGTATTTCCTCAGATTAGGAGACCAAAACTGTACGCAATACTCCAGGTGTGGCCTCACCAAGACCCTATACAACTGCAGTAGAACCTCCCTGCTCTTGTACTCAAATCCTTTTGCTATGAATGCCAACATACCATTTGCTTTCTTCACAGCCTGCTGCACCTGCATGCCTACTTGCAATGACTGGTGTACCATGACACCCAGGTCTCGCTGCATCTCCCATTTCCCTAATCGGTCACCATTCAAATAATAGTCTGCCTTCCTGTTTTTGCCACCAAAGTGGATAACCTCACATTTAGCCACATTGTACTGCATCTGCCATGCATTTGCCCACTCACCCAGTCTATCCAAGTCATCTTGCAGCCTCCTAGCATCCTCCTCACAGCTAACACTGCCCCCAGCTTTGTATCATCCACAAACGTCGAGATGTTGCATTTAATTCCCTCATCCAAATCATTAATGTATATTGTAAATAGCTGAGGTCCCAGCACTGAGCCTTGCGGCACCCCACTAGTCACTGTCTGCCATCCTGAAAAGGACCCGTTCACTCCTACTCTTTGCTTCCTGTCTGCCAGCCAGTTCTCTATCCACATCAATACTGAACCTCCAATACCGTGTGCTTTAAGTTTGTATACCAATCTCTTGTGTGGGACCTTGTCGAAAGCCTTCTGAAAGTCCAGATATAACACACCCCACTGCTTTCTCCCTTATCCACTCTACTAGTTACATCCTCAAAAAATTCAATAAGATTCGTCAGACATGATTTACCCTTCGTAAATCCATGCTGACTTTGTCCGATGATTTCACCACTTTCCAAATGTGCTGCTATCACATCTTAAATACCTGGCTCTAGCAGTTTCCCCACTACCAATGTTAGACTAACTGGTGTGTAATTCTCCGTTTTCTCTCTCCCTCCTTTTTTTAAAAAAGTGTGGTTACATTAGCTACGCTCCAATCCTCAGGAACTACTCCAGAATCTAAAGAGTTTTGAAAAATTATCACTAAGGCATCTGCTATTTCTGGGGCTACTTCCTTAAGTACCCTGGGATGCAGCCTATCTGGCCCTGGGGATTTATCGGCCTTTAATCCATTCAATTTACCTAACAGCACTTTCCGGCTAACCTGGATTTCACTCATTTCCTCCATCTCATTTAACCCGCAAACCCCTGCTACTTCCGGCAAATTATTTATGTCTTCCTTAGTGAAAACAGAACCAAAGTAGTTATTCAATTGGTCTGCCATGTCCTTGTTCCCCATGATCAATTCACCCGTTTCTGACTGCAAGGGACCTACATTTGTTTTAACTAATCTTTTGCGCTTCACATATCAATAAAAACATTTTTCCTGCATTTCGCTTGTCCAGTCCTTTTATAATTTTATATGTTTCTATAAGATCCCCCCTCATCCTTCTAAACTCCAGTGAGTACGAGCCGTATTCTGCAGTCGATTTCCAGTGGTCTCCTTTATCATCAAGTTAACTGATGAGAATGTGCGTGGATTTACTTTGTATTTTTATTGTTTTACTTTTAATAACATTAGTAAATTAAAGTTGCATGACAGCTAACAAACAAATATAATATATTCTTTTTGAACAAACTGTGTACCGTCAGATGCATCAGAAATATTGAGACATTACAGGAATAGGTCATAGAATTGAACTCGTGATTACATTCAATCACGTCATTGAGAAATAATCAACTGTGTAATTGACAGAATTAAAGAGGATATGTCATTGACAATATTAGCTTGGATTCCTGTCAAACCACCACCACCTCACACTGCCCAACAGCCCACCCCACCCCACCCCACACTCACCCTCACCCCACAATCACCCCACCCCACACTGCCCAACAGCCACCCCACACCCACACCACACCAAACTGCCCAACAGCCCACCCCACACCCACCCCACCCCACACTCACCCCCTCCCACACCACATTGCCCATCAGCCACCCCACACCCCACCCACACTGCCCATACTGCCCACCCCACACCCACACCCACCCAACACCACCCTACACTGCCTAACAGCCCACCCCACACCCCACACTCACCCACCTCATCTTCACACCCCAACCCACCCCACATCCCACCTGCCCTACCTCTCCCAACTCCACTCCACACTCGCACAATCTCATGTTCCCACCCCACATGCCCACCACACCCCAAACCCCCAACCCACCCCACACCCCACCTGCCTACCACTCCCCACCCCACCCCACACTCGCACAATCTCATGTTGATGATCTGAATGCTGAACCTTCTGCTCAGTTCCTTCCCCTCTTCTCCCGTTTTCTAGTCTGTTGACCCTTGGGCTCGACTTGTTTGCAGGGGAGCTGCTTCCTCAGCATCTCACGTAACTGTGGACCGGAGCAGTGGATGGTGAGGGTGAGACCGGAATGTGTGGGATCACGGCCCAGAGCTGGGGCACATGATGGAGGAGCACTAGTCCTTCCTCCACCACCGCAGAACCCGTCACTAAACACCAAGGGATTCCCTCCCCTTAACACCACCAACTCCATCCCCACAACACCAGCAGAACCCATCACCAGGAGGATCCCTGCTCCCAGCACCAACTCCATCCCCACAACACCAGCAGAACCCATCACCAGGAGGATCCCTGCTCCCAGCACCAACTCCATCCCCACAACATCAGCAGAACCCGTCACCAAGAGAATCCCTGCTCCCAGCACCAACTCCATCCCCACAACACCAGCAGAACCCATCACCAGGAGGATCCCTGCTCCCAGCACCAACTCCATCCCACCACACCAGCAGAACCCATCACCAGGACCACACATACCTTCCAAATCACCTCTCTCATAAACTGTGTAAAGGTCCTGCCTCCCACTGCCCAAGCACAGGATTGGACGTAACACCACCTCCTTCAACAGGAGGTGGTGTTACGTCCAAGAACCCAACACAAGGGCTGTGGGACACAGTCTAACAGATATGGCCCACGGTACTGATTGTTGACTACACGGGGTGACACTGGACACTGACTGATGACCACACGGGGTGACACTGGACACTGACTGATGACTACACGGGGTGACACTGGACACTGACTGATGACCACACGGGGTGACACTGGGTACTGACTGATGACTACACGGGGTGACACTGGAGACTGACTGATGACCACACGGGGTGACACTGGACACTGACTGATGACTACACGGGGTGACACTGGACACTGACTGATGACCACACGGGGTGACACTGGGCACCGACTCTGATTGACGACCCCACCACACACAAGACCTGATACTTGAACACGTCTCTTCCTCTGGGGCAGTGGACGGTGTCCCGCTGGGCTCTCCGGTTGTTAACTCTTTGTGTCCCTCAGGTCCAGTACCCTCGGGCCCTGGAACAAGTGAAGAGATGGGAGAGTGAGAGTGGAATCATGAAAATATGCCACCAGGATGGGCAGGAAATGGATGCATTCAAGCTCTAGAGAAACCTTGACCACTCGCTGACCCCAGTGACTCTCCCTCCTTAACCTCTGAATGGGCAGTCCGAGTGGGACCAGCTTCAGGACTGACCATGGGGAGTGGCGTTCCCATCAATCATCCCAATATTGATTCCTGAACTTTCAGACCTTGCTGGGGCGTTGGTCAAACCAGGACCAGAGTCTCCAGTCGTGGTTCCCTCCGGGTGCCTGAGTGGTGTCCAACTGCAGATCTGGCAGAGAATTGAGGAGTGCGGGGGAAAAAGAAAAAGGCTGGAGAGACGGGAGGTGTCACCAAGACCACAAACATCACCAATATCTGAAGGAGGAACGTCCAACCCCAAACAAACAACCAGAAGACCATAGGACATAGGAGCAGAATTAGGCTATTCGGCCCATCGGCCTTGATCCATCATGGCATTGTCCCCTCTCATCGCCATCCCCTGCATTCTCCCTGTAACCTGTAATGACTTTACTAATCAAGAGACTATCAACCTCTGCTTTAAAAATACCCAATGACTTGGCCTCCAGCGCCGTCTGTTGCAATGAATTTCACAGATTCACCATCCTCCAGCTAAATAAATTCTTCCTCAATTCCATGCTAGGGCTACGTCCTTTTATCCTCAGGACATGCCCTCTGTTCCTAGACTCTCCCTCTACTGGAAACATCTTCCCCACTTCCACTCTGCCTGGGCCTTTCATCATTGGGTAAGATTCAATGAGATTCCCCCTTGTCCTTCTAATCTCCAGTGACTAATCTCAAGTTTACCAGAGGTTCCCGTGTGTATCCCATACACCCCAGGGAGCACGACCCCTGACTCCCCTATTCTTCCTCCATGAGTGCGTACGACTGCACCTCCCGTCGTCACTTAGGACATTCCCTCTTGAAATGACCCTCCTCTTTACAATAATAACACCGGGGTGGCCCCGTGTACCATCTTCTTGATTCTTGTTCCTTGTTTTCCCGGGGACCCCTGCTTCGGTCCCCCCATTCACCTCTTCCTCGTCCTCCAATACTACCGCTTCCCCTTCCCCGGTCTCCATGAGCACCTGGCTTTCTATAACCTTCGATTCCCCCCTTCTGTACTACTTGCTGTACTGCTTGCAACATCATTTTTGCCTTTCCCTTCTGTTTCTCATGTGCCCCAGCTCTGGGCCGAGATCCCACACATTCCGGTCTCACCCTCACCATCCTCTGCTCCGGTCCACAGTTACGTGAGATGCTGTGGAAGCAGCTCCCCTGCAAACAAGTCGAGCCCAAGGGTCAACAGACTAGAAAACGGGAGAAGTGGGGAAGGAACTGAGCAGAAGGTTCAGCATTCAGATCATCAACATGAGATTGTGCGAGTGTGGGGTGGGGTGGGGAGTGGTAGGCAGGTGGGGTGTGGGGTGGGTTGGGGGTTTGGGTGTGGTGGGCATGTGGGGTGGGAACATGAGATTGTGCGAGTGTGGAGTGGAGTTGGGAGAGGTAGGCAGGTGGGATGTGGGGTGGGTTGGGGGTGTGATGATGAGGTGGGTGAGTGTGGGGTGTGGGGTGGGCTGTTAGGCAGTGTAGGGTGGTGTTGGGTGGTGTGGGTGTGGGGTGGGCAGTTGGGGCAGTGTGGGTGGGTGTGGGGTGGCTGATGGGCAATGTGGGGTGGGGTGGGGGTGAGTGTGGGGTGGGGTGGGGTGTGTGGGTGGGCTGTTGGGCAGTTTGGTGTGGTGTGGGTGTGGGGTGCCTGTTGGGCAGTGTGCGGTGGGGTGGTGATTGTGGGGTGAGGGTGAGTGTGGGGTGGGGTGGGGTGGGCTGTTGGGCAGTGTGAGGTGGTGGTGGTTTGACAGGAATCCAAGCTAATATTGTCAATGACATATCCTCTTTAATTCTGTCAATTACACAGTTGATTATTTCTCAATGACGTGATTGAATGTAATCACGAGTTCAATTCTATGACCTATTCCTGTAATGTCTCAATATTTCTGATGCATCTGACGGTACACAGTTTGTTCAAAAAGAATATATTATATTTGTTTGTTAGCTGTCATGCAACTTTAATTTAATAATGTTATTAAAAGTAAAACAATAAAAATACAAAGTAAATCCACGCACATTCTCATCAGTTAACTTGATGATAAAGGAGACCACTGGAAATCGACTGCAGAATACGGCTCGTACTCACTGGAGTTTAGAAGGATGAGGGGGATCTTATAGAAACATATAAAATTATAAAAGGACTGGACATGCGAAATGCAGGAAAAATGTTTTTATTGATATGTGAAGCGCAAAAGATTAGTTAAAACAAATGTAGGTCCCTTGCAGTCAGAAACGGGTGAATTGATCATGGGGAACAAGGACATGGCAGACCAATTGAATAACTCTACTTTGGTTCTGTTTTCACTAAGGAAGACATAAATAATTTGCCGGAAGTAGCAGGGGTTTGCGGGTTAAATGAGATGGAGGAAATGAGTGAAATCCAGGTTAGCCGGAAAGTGCTGTTAGGTAAATTGAATGGATTAAAGGCCGATAAATCCCCAGGGCCAGATAGGCTGCATCCCAGGGTACTTAAGGAAGTAGCCCCAGAAATAGCAGATGCCTTAGTGATAATTTTTCAAAACTCTTTAGATTCTGGAGTAGTTCCTGAGGATTGGAGCGTAGCTAATGTAACCACACTTTTTTAAAAAAAGGAGGGAGAGAGAAAACGGAGAATTACACACCAGTTAGTCTAACATTGGTAGTGGGGAAACTGCTAGAGCCAGGTATTTAAGATGTGATAGCAGCACATTTGGAAAGTGGTGAAATCATCGGACAAAGTCAGCATGGATTTACGAAGGGTAAATCATGTCTGACGAATCTTATTGAATTTTTTGAGGATGTAACTAGTAGAGTGGATAAGGGAGAAGCAGTGGGTGTGTTATATCTGGACTTTCAGAAGGCTTTCGACAAGGTCCCACACAAGAGATTGGTATACAAACTTAAAGCACACGGTATTGGAGGTTCAGTATTGATGTGGATAGAGAACTGGCTGGCAGACAGGAAGCAAAGAGTAGGAGTGAACGGGTCCTTTTCAGGATGGCAGACAGTGACTAGTGGGGTGCCGCAAGGCTCAGTGCTGGGACCTCAGCTATTTACAATATACATTAATGATTTGGATGAGGGAATTAAATGCAACATCTCGACGTTTGTGGATGATACAAAGCTGGGGGGCAGTGTTAGCTGTGAGGAGGATGCTAGGAGGCTGCAAGATGACTTGGATAGACTGGGTGAGTGGGCAAATGCATGGCAGATGCAGTATAATGTGGCTAAATGTGAGGTTATCCACTTTGGTGGCAAAAACAGGAAGGCAGACTATTATTTGAATGGTGACCGATTAGGGAAATGGGAGATGCAGCGAGACCTGGGTGTCATGGTACACCAGTCATTGCAAGTAGGCATGCAGGTGCAGCAGGCTGTGAAGAAAGCAAATGGTATGTTGGCATTCATAGCAAAAGGATTTGAGTACAAGAGCAGGGAGGTTCTACTGCAGTTGTATAGGGTCTTGGTGAGGCCACACCTGGAGTATTGCGTACAGTTTTGGTCTCCTAATCTGAGGAAATACATTCTTGCCATAGAGGGAGTACAGAGAAGGTTCACCAGACTGATTCCTGGGATGGCACGACTTCCATATGAAGAAAGACTGGATAGACTTAGCTTGTACTCGCTGGAATTTAGAAGATTGAGGGGTGATCTCATAGAGACTTACAAAATTCTTAAGGGGTTGGACAGGCTAGATGCAGGAAGATTGTTCCCGATGTTGGGGACGTCCAGGACAAGAGGTCACAGTTTAAGGATAAGGGGGAAGTCTTTTAGGACCGAGATGAGAAAATCGTTTTTCACACAGAGAGTGGTGAATCTGTGGAATTCTCTGCCACGGAAGGTAGTTGAAGCCAATTTGTTGGCCATATTTACGAGGGAGTTGGATGTGGCCCTTGTGGCTGAAGGGATCAGAGGGTATGGAGAGAAGGCAGGTACAGGATATAGGTAGCGTGGTGAAAAGTGGCAGGAAAACAAATCCAGGGCAAAAATCTAAAAGGGCCACTTCTGGATAGGTATATGGACGGGAAGGGAATGGAGGGGTATGGTCTGAGTGCAGGTAGATGGGACTAGGGGAAAACAAATGATCGGCACGGACTGGAAGGGCAGAGAGGGCCTGTTTCCGTGCTGTAATTGTTATATGGTTATATGGTTTTCAACATAATTGTAAAAGGGCCAAGAGTGTTGTAAAAACAAGCCTGAAGGCTTTGTGTCTCAATGCGAGGAGTATTCGTAATAAGGTGGATGAGTTGAATGTGCAGATAGCTATTAATAATTATGATATAGTTGGGATCACGGAGACATGGCTCCAGGGTGACCAAGGCTGGGAGCTGAACATCCAGGGATATTCAATATTCAGGAAGGATAGACAGAGAGGAAAAGGAGGTGGGGTAGCGTTGCTGGTTAGAGAGGAGATTAACGCAATAGAAATGAAATGACATTAGGTTGGAGGATGTGGGATCTATATGGGTGGAGCTGCGAAACACTGAGGGGCAGAAAACGCTAGTTTTCATTCAACCATTTAGAAATGCCTTGTTAATGGGTGACTTTCATTTCATCCATTTGGGTGAATCTGGCAGGGGTCATTCATTCATTCATACCTATCATGTGAAGGAACCATTCATTCATTCATTGAAGAAGGGTTAGTTAGCATTCCTTCGTGGCCCCTTGCGTATCCTTCATCAATTCCATTCCCCCCCTGATTCAATTAAGTCATTCCATTCCTTGAAGGGTTGACATCAATGGACCTTTAAAGACAATTTATCATTCATATTCAAACATTCATATTTCATTCCTTATATCAAAGAAAAAGATCCATTCATTCATTCATTTAATTAGGAACATTCAATAATTCATCCATAAAAACAATTCATTCATTCATTCATCCATTCCTTCATTCATTCATTCACCCTTTCATTCATTAATTCATCAACAAGGAACAAGGACATAGCAGACCAATTGAATAACTACTTTGGGTTCTGTCTTCACTAAGGAAGACATAAATAATTTGCCAGAATAGCAGGGGTTCGCGGGTCAAATGAGATGGAGGAAATTAGTGAAATCCAGGTTAGCCGGGAAAGTGGTGTTGGGTAATCTGAATGGATTAAAGGACGATAAATCCCCAGGGCCAGATAGGCTGCATCCCAGGGTACTTAAGGAAGTAGCCCAGAAAATAGCAGATTGCCTTAGTGATTAATTTTTCAAAACTCTTTAGATTCTGGAGTAGTTCCTGAGGATTGGAGGGTATAGCTAATGTAACCGCACGTTTTAAAACGGGAGGGAGAGAGAAAACGGGGAATTACAGACCAGTTAGTCTTCACGTCAGTAGTGGGTAAACTTGCTAGAGTCAATTATTAAATGATGGGGATAGCAGCGCATTTGGAAAGTGTTGAGAGAATACAATCATTGGACAAAGTCCGCATGGATTTACGAAGGGTAAATCATGTCTGACGAGTCTTTTATTGAATTTTTTGAGGATGTAAACTAGTAGAGTGGATAAGGGAGAAGCATTGGATGTGTTGTATCTGGACTTTCAGAAGGCTTTCGACAAGGTCCCACACAAGAGATTGGTATACAAACTTAAAGCACATGGTATTGGTGGTTCAGTATTGATGTGGATTAGAGAACTGGCTGGCCAGACAGGAAGCAAAAGAGTAGGAGTTTGACGGGTTACCTTGTTACAGGATAGCAGTGACTAGTGGGGTGCAGCAAGGCTCAGTGCACGGGACCCCAGCTATGTACAATGTACATTAATGATTTGGACGAGAGAATTAAATGCAACATCTTGATGTTTGCGGATGACACGAAGCTGGGGGGCAGTGTTAGCTGTGAGGAGGATGCTAGGAGGCTGCAGGATGACTTGGATAGACTGGGTGAGTGGGCAAATGCATGGCAGATGCAGTATAATGTGGATAAATGTGAGGTTATCCACTTTAGTGGCAAAAACAGGAAGGTAGACTATTATTTGAATGCAGCGAGACCTGGGTGTAATGGGTACAGGGTCTTGGTGAGTGTGTGGGAGACAGGGAGCGAGAGACGAAGTGTGTGAGAGAGGAGGGGGGCATGAGTGTGGAGTGGAGAGAATTTGTGTACGGGGGGAGAGCGGAGGAAGGGGGAGAGAGAGGAATGTAAATGTGCAGCTTTAAGGGACATTGGTCAGGTAGCATTTGGAGTATTGCATATAATTCTGGTCACTCCATTACAGGACTGATGTGGAGGCTTTGGGTAAGGTGCAGAGATGGTTAACCAGAATAGTTTAAAAACAAGGAACTGCAGATGCTGGTTTACAAAAAAGGACACAGAGTGCTGGAGTAATTCAGCGAGACAGGCAGCATCTCTGGACAGATGGAATGGGTGACTCAAGAAATGACCCGAAACATTACCCATTCCTTCCAGTATTTTGTGTTCACCTAAACAGCGCCTATCTATCCACGTGGCGGTGTGCCAGCAGGCTGGAGAATCAGGCAGCCTTGCCACAGAGCGGGCAGGTGAAAGGGTGCTGGCCGGTGTGGACTCGCCGGTGCTCCAGCAGGTACTCAAGGCGGGTGAAGCCCTTACCACAGGACAGGCAGGGGAAGGGACACTCACCGCTGTGGGTACGCAGGTGCTGCCACAGGCTGGACATGCGGGTGAAACAATTGCCACACTCAGAGCACACAAAGGGTCTCTCTCCGGTGTGTATCCGCTGGTGTTCCCGCAGCCCCCATGGCTCTCTTGTCACAGTGGAAGCAGCTGCTCGCCAGCATGGGTCCGCCGGTGCTGCCGCAACCCCCGCGAGCTGTCAAACTCCTCACCGCAGTACGGGCAGTCGTAGGGCTGGCCACTGGTGTGCACGTGCTGGTGTGACAGTGCGTGGGAGGCCATGGCAAAGTGCTCTCCGCACACCGGGCTGGGGACGGGACAGTCGCCGGCATGCACACGCTGGTGGTACAGCAGACTGGAAGACTGGCTGAAGCCCTTGCCGCACTGGGCGCAGGTGTAGGGACGCTCGCCAGTGTGGGTGCGCTGGTGCACCAGCAGGGTCCCATAGCGGGTGAAGCTCTTGCCACATTGGGCGCAGGTGTAGGGGCGCTCCCCAGTGTGGGTGCGCTGGTAGGTCAGAAGTGTGCTGGAATGGGTGAAGCTCTTTCCGCAGTGAGTGCAGGTGTAAGGGTGCTCGCCGGTGTGGGTGCGCTGGTGCACCAGCAGGTGACCGGACTGAGTGAAGCCCTTGCCGCACTGGGCACAGGTGTAAGGGCCCTCGCCGGTGTGGGTGTGCTGGTGCCTCACCAGGTGACTGGACTGAGTGAAGCTGTTGCCGCACTGGGTGCAGGTGTAGGGGCGCTCGCCAGTGTGCAGGCGCCTGTGCTGCTTCAGCTCACGTGACGTCTTGAAGCCTTTGTTGCAGTCAGAGCAGGTGAAGGGCCTCTCACCGGAGTGCACGCGGTTGTGCTGCAGCAAGTTGCCATTGTGGGTGAAGCTCTTGCCGCACTCCAAGCAGTCGAAGGGGCGTTCTCCCGTGTGCACCCGCCGGTGGGCCTCCAGCAGCCATGGCTTCTGCCAGGCCTTGCCACACACGTCGCACTCATAACGCTTCACAGTGAAAAATTATCACTGAGGCATCTGCTATTTCTGGGGCTACTTCCTTAAGTACCCTGGGATGCAGCCTATCTGGCCCTGGGGATTTATCGTCCTTTAATCCATTCAGATGACCCAACACCACTTTCCGGCTAACCTGGATTTCACTAATTTCCTCCATCTCATTTGACCCGCGAACCCCTGCTATTTCTGGCAAATTATTTATGTCTTCCTTAGTGAAGACAGGACCAAAGTAGTTATTCAATTGGTCTGCTATGTCCTTGTTCCTTGTTGATGAATTAATGAATGAAAGGGTGAATGAATGAATGAAGGAATGGATGAATGAATGAATGAATGGATGGATGAATTATTGAATGAATTAATGAATGAATGGATGAATAAAGGAATGGATGAATGGATGAATGGATGAATGGATGAAGGGATGAAGGAATGAATGAATGAATGAATGAATGAATGGATGAAGGAATTGATGAATGGATGAAGGAAATGAATGAATGAATGAATGAATGAATGAATGAATGAATGAATGAATGAATGAATGAATGGATGAATGAAAGAAGGAATGGTTGAATGAATGGTTGAATGAATGGATGAATGAATGGATTAAGGAATGGTGAATGAATGGGTGAATGAATGAAGGAATGAATTAAGAAATGAATGGTAGAAGGAATTGATGAATGAATGACTGAATAGATGAATTAATGAATGAATGGATGAATGAAGGAATGGATGAATGGATGAATGGATGAATGGATGAATGAATGAATGGATGGATGAATTAATGACTCAATGAATGGATGAATGAATGAATGAATGAATGAATGCATGAATGAATGAAGGAATGATGGAATGGATGGATGAATGAATGCATTAATGAATGCATGAATGAAGGAATGGATGAATGAATGAATGAATGCATGAATGAATGAATAGATGAATGAATGGGGAATGAGTGGATGAATGAATGGATGAATTGATGGATTAATGATGGATGAATGAAAAAATGACTGAATGAATGAATGATGAATGAATTATGATGATGATGAATGGATGAATGACTGAATGAAGGAATGGTTGAATGAATGGATGAATGAGAATGAAAATGGGTGAATGGCGTGAATGGTTGAATGGTGATGAATGAAATGAATGAAAATGGAATGGAAGATGGATGAATGATTGATGATGGATGAATGGATGAATGGATGAATGATGGGATGATGAATTAATGAATGGGATTAATGAATGGATGAATGGATGAATGAATGAAGGAATGAAGGAATGAATAAATGATATGGATAATTAATGAAGAATGGATGAAAGAAGGAATGATGAATGGATGAATTAATTAAATGAATTTAAATTTAATGAATGAATGATGATGGATGAGGATTAATGAATCAATGAATGGATGAATGAATTGATGAATGAATGAATGGATGAATGAATGCATGAATGAATGAATGAATGAATGAATGAATGAATGAATGAATGGATTGATGAATGAATGAATGAAAGAATGGATGAAGGAATGAATGAATTAATGAATGAATGAATGAATGAATGAATGAATGAATGGATGAATGGGTGCATGAGTGGATGAATGAATGGATGAATTAATTAATTAATTAATTCATTGAATCATTAATTCATTCATTAATGAAGGAAGGAATGGATGAATGAAGGAATGGGTGAATGACTGAATGAATGAATGGATGAATGTCCAGGTCTAGCTTTTGCTCCATCTCCAGCTCCATCTCCAGGTCTAGCTTTTGCTGCATCTCCAGCTACATCTCCAGGTCTGGCTTTTGGTCCATCTCCAGCAAAATCTCCAGGTCTAGCTTTTGCTCCATCTCCAGCTCCTTCTCCAGGTCTAGCTTTTGCTCCATCTCCAGCTCCATCTCCAGGTCTAGCTATTGCTCCATCTCCAGCTCCATCTCCAGGTCTAGCTATTGCTCCATCTCCAGCTCCATCTCCAGGTCTAGCTTTTGCTCCGTCTCCTGCACCATCTCCAGGTCTAGCTTTTGCTCCATCTCCAGCTCCATCTCCAGGTCTAGCTCTCGCTCCATCTTCAGCTCCATCTCCCGGTCTATCTCCCGCTCCATCTCCAGCTCCATCTCCATGTCTAGCTCTCGCTACATCTCCATCTCCATCTCCAGGCCTAGCTCTCGCTCCATCTCCAGCTCCATCTCCGGGTCTAGCTTTCGCTCCATCTCCAGGTCTAGCATTCGCTCCATCTCCAGCTCCATCTCCAGGTCTAGCTTTCGCTCCATCGCCAGCTCCATCTCCAGGTCTAGCTTTTGCTCCATCTCCAGCTCCAGGTCTAGCTTTCGCACCATCTCCAGCTCCATCTCCATGTCTAGCTTTCGCTCCATCTCCAGCTCCCTATCCAGGTCTAGCTTTCGCTCCATCTACAGCTCCATCTCCAGCTCTAGCTTTCGCCCCTTCACCAGCTCCATCTCCAGCTCTAGATTTTGCTCCATCTCCAGCTAGCTTTCGCTCCATCACCAGCTCCATCTCCAGCTCTAGCTTTTGATCCATCTCCAGCTCCCTCTCCAGGTCTAGCTTTTGCTCCATCTCCAGCTCCATCTCCATGTCTAGCTATTGCTCCATCTCCATCACCAGGTCTAGCTTTTGCTCCATCACCAGTTCCATCTTCAGGTCTAGCTTTTGCTCCATCTCCAGCTCCACCTCCAGGTCTAGCTTTTGCTCCATCTCCAGCTCCATCTCCAGGTCTAGCTTTTGCTCCATCTCCAGCGCTATCTCCAGGTCTAGCTTTTGCTCCATCTCCAGCTCCATCTCCATGTCTAGCTATTGCTCCATCTCCATCACCAGGTCTAGCTTTTGCTCCATCACCAGTTCCATCTTCAGGTCTAGCTTTTGCTCCATCTCCAGCTCCACCTCCAGGTCTAGCTTTTGCTCCATCTCCAGCTCCATCTCCAGGTCTAGCTTTTGCTCCATCTCCAGCGCTATCTCCAGGTCTAGCTTTTGCTCCATCTCCAGCTCCATCTCCAGGCCTAGCTTTTGCTCCCTCTCCAGCTCCATCGCCAGGTCTACCTTTTGCTCCATCTCCAGCTCCATCTCCAGCTCTAGCATTTGCTGCATCTCCAGCTCCATCTCCAGGTCTACCTTTTGCTCCATCTCCAGCTCCATCTCCATGTCTAGCTATTGCTCCATCTCCATCACCAGGTCTAGCTTTTGCTCCATCACCAGTTCCATCTTCAGGTCTAGCTTTTGTTCCATCTCCAGCTCCATCTCCAGGTCTAGCTATTGCTCCATCTCCAGCTCCGTCTGCAGGTCTAGCTTTTGCTCCATCTCCAGCTCCATCTCCAGCTCTAGCATTTGCTGCATCTCCAGCTCCATCTCCAGGCCTAGCTTTTGCTCCCTCTCCAGCTCCATCGCCAGGTCTACCTTTTGCTCCATCTCCAGCTCCATCTACAGGTCTAGTTTCTGCTCCATCTCCAGCTCCATCGCCAGGTCTTGCTTTTGCTCCAACTCCAGCTCCATCGCCAGGTCTAGCTTTTGCTCCATCTCCATCTCCATCTCCAGGTCTAGCTCTTGCTCCATTTCCAGCTCCATCTCCAGGTCTAGCTCTCGCTCCATCTCCAGCTCCGTCTCCAGCTCTAGCTTTTGCTCCATCTCCAGCTCCGTCTCCAAGACTAGCTTTTGCTCCATCTCCAGCTCCATCTCCAGGTCTAGCTTTTGCTCCATCTCCAGCTCCATCTCCAAATCTAGCTTTCGCTCCATCTCTAGCAACATCTCCAGGTCTAGCTTTTGCTCCATCTCCAGCGTCATCTCCATGTCTAGCTTTTGCTCCATCTCCAGCTCCATCTCCGGGTCTAGCTTTTGTTCCATCTCCAGCTCCATCTGCAGGTCCAGCTTTTGCTCCATCTCCAGCTCCTTCTCCAGGTCTAAGTTTTGCTCCATCTCCAGCTCCATCTCCGGGTCTAGCTATTGCTCCATCTCCAGCTCCATCTGCAGGTCCAGCTTTTGCTCCGTCTCCAGGTCTAGCTTTTGCTCCATCTCCAGCTCCATCTCGAGCTCTAGCATTTGCTGCATCTCCAGCTCCATCTCCAGTCCATCTCCAGTTCTAGCTTTTGCTCCATCTCTAGCTCCATCGCCAGGTCTACGTTTTGCTCCATCTCCAGCTCCATCTACAGGTCTAGTTTGTGCTCCATCTCCACCTACATCTCCAGGTCTAGCTTTTGCTCCATCTCCAGCTCCATCTCCAGTTCAACTTTTGCTCCATCTCCAGCTCCATCCCCTGCTCTAGCTTTTACGCTATCTCCAGATCCATCTCCATGTCTAGCTTTTGCTCCATCTCCAGCTCCATCTCCAGGTCTAGCTTTTGCTCCATCTCCAGCTCCACCTCCAGGTCAATCATCTCCAGGTCTATCTTTTGCTCCATCTCCAGCTCCATCGCCAGGTCTTCCTTTTACTCCTTCTCCAGCTCCATCGCCAGGTCTACCTTCTGCTCCAATTCCAGCTCCATCGCCAGGTCTTGCTTTTGCTCCATCTCCAGCTCCATTTTCCAGGTCTAGCTCTCGCTCCATCTCCAGGTCTATCTCTCGTTCCATCTTCAGCCCCATCTCCATGTCTATCTCACGCACCGTCTCCAGCACAATCTCCCGGTCTATCTCTCGCTCCATCTCCAGCACCATCACCCGGTCTAGCTCTCGCTCCATCTCCAGCTCCATCTCCAGGTCTAGATCTCGCTCCATTCTCCAGCTCCATTCTCCAGGTCTTGCTCTCGCTCCATCTCCAGCTCCATCTCCCGGTGGTGTCTATCGCTCGTTCCATCTCCAGCTCCATCTCCAGTTCTAGTTTTGCCTCCACTCCAGCTACCTTATTCCTGGTTCTAGCTTTTACAGCCGCCATTCCAGCTCCATCTTCCAGGTCTAGCTTTTGGCTCCATCTCCTGCACTATCTACCAGGTCTAGCTTTTTGCTCCATACTCCAGCTCGTCTCCAAGACTAGCTTTTTGTCCATCTCCAGTCCATCTCAAAGGTCTAGCATTTTGCTGCATCTCCAGCTCCATCGCCTGAGTCTTCCTTTTATCTTCTCCAGCTCCATCGCCAGGTCTACCTTCTGCTACCAATTCCAGCTCCATGCCAGGTCTTGCTTTTGCTCCTATCTCAGCTCCATCGCCAGGTCTTGCTTTAGCTCCAATCCAGCTCCATCGCCCAAGTTCTCGCTTTTGCTCCATCTCAGCTCCATGCAGGTTCTCGGTTTTGACTCCATCTCCAGCTCCATATCCAGGTCTAAGCTTCGCTCCCATCATCCAGCTCCATCTCCACAGTTCTATCTCTCGTTCATCTCAGCTCCATTCTCAGGTCTAGGCTATCGGTCCATCTCCAGCTCCATCTCCCGCTCTTTCTCTCGCTCCATCTCCAGCTCCATCACTCGGTCTAGCTCCTCACACCATCTACAGATCCATCTCCAGGTTGTAGATCTCGTCACCTCCATCTCCAGCTCCATAGATCCTGGTCTAGCTCGTCGCTCCATCTCCAGTTACATCTACGATCTATCGCTCGTTCCTTCTCCATCTCCAACTCCAATGTCTGGCTTTCGCACCATCTCACCTCCATCTCCATGTCTTAGCTTTCGCTTCCATCTCCAGCTCACTCTCCAACTCGTAGCTTTCGCTCCATATCCAGCTCCTATCTCAGGTCCAGCTTTTGCTCCATCTCCTGTTCCATCTGCAGTCTCTTTTGCTCCATCTCAGCTCCATCTCCATGTCTAGCTTTTGCTCCATCTCCAGCTCCATCTCCGGGTCTAGCTTTTGTTCCATCTCCAGCTCCATCTGCAGGTACAGCTTTTGCTCCATCTCCAGCTCCTTCTCCAGGTCTAAGTTTTGCTCCATCTCCAGCTTCCATCTCCGGGTTTAGCTTTTGTTCCATCTACCAGCTCCATTCTGCTGGTCAGCTTTTGCTCAATTACTCCAGCTCCGTTCTCCAGGTCTAGCTTTTGCTCCTTCTCCAGCTCCACATCTCCCTGCTCTAGCAATTGCTGCATCTCCAGCTACCTCTCAGTCTAGCTTTTGACTCCATCTCAAGCCTCCATCCGCCTGGTCTACCTTATGCTCCATCTCAGTCCATGCACAGGTATGCTTTTGCTCCATCTTCCTAGCTCCATCTCCCGGTCTATCCCTCGTTCCATCTCCAGCTCCTTCACCGGTATAGCTCTCGCTCCATCTCCATCTCCATCTCCAGGTCTAGATCTCGCTCCTTCTTCAAGTCCAACTCCAGGTCTAGCTCTCGCTCCCTCCAGCTCCATCTACAGGTCTATTCTCTCGCTCCATCTCCAGCTCCATTCCATGTCTAGCTCTCGGTCCATCTCCAGCTCCATCTCCAGGTCTAGCTCTCGCTCCATTCTTCAGATCCAATCTCCCGGTCTTTATCTCGCTCCTTCACCAGCTCCATCTCCGGGGTCTTAACTTTTGTTCCATCTCCGCTCCATCTCCAGGTCTAGCTTTTGGGCTTTTTTCCCTTTTACATCTCGTTCCATCTTCCAGGTCTAGCTATTGCTCCATCTCCAGCTCCATCTCAGGTCTTGCTTTTGCTACATACCAAGCTTCCATGTCCAGGTTCTAGCTTTTGGCTCCATCTCCAGCTCCATTCAAGTCAGCTTTTGCTGCTAATCTCCAAACTCATCTCCAGGTCTAGCTATTGCTCCATCTCCAAAAAAAAAAAAAAAAAAAAAAAAAAAAAAAAAAACAACAAAAAATAAAAAAAAAAAAAAAAAAAAAAAAAAAAATAAAAAAAAAAAACTCCATCTCCAGGTAGCTTTTGCTGCATCTCCAGCTACATTACTGGTCTAGCTATAGCTCATCTACAGTCCATCTCAGTCTAGCTTTTGATCCATCTCAGCTCCTTCTCCAGTCTTAGCATTTTGCTCCAGCTCCATCTCCAGTCTAGCTTATTATCGGACTCTCCAGCTCCTTCTCCAGGTCTAGCCTTTTCCTCCGTCTCCAGCACCTTCTCCAGGTCTAGCTTTTGCTCCGTCTCTGCACCATCTCAGGGTCTAGCTTTGCTGCCATCTCCAGCTTCCATCTCCAGGTATAGCTTTTGCTCCATCTCCTGCCATCTCTGGTCTAGCTTTTGCTCCATCTCCAATGCTCCATCTCCAGTTCAAACTTTTGCTCCTTCGCTCAGCTCCAAATCCCCTGGTCTAGCTTTTACGCTATCTCCAGATCCATCTCCAGGTCTAGCTTTTGCTCCATCTCCAGCTCCATCTCCAGGTCTAGCTTTTGCTCCATCTCCTGCACCATCTCCAAGGTCTAGCTTTTGCTCCATCTCCAGCTCATCTCAGTTAAACTTTTGCATCCCATCTCAGCTTCCATCCCATGGTCTAGCATTTTAACGCTTTCTCAGATCCATCTCCAGGTCTAGCTTTTGCTCCATCTCCAGCTCCATCTCCAGGTCTAGCTTTTGCTCCATCTCCAGCTCCGTCTCCAAGACGAGCTTTTGCTCCATCTCCAGCTCCATCGCCAGTTCAACTTTTGCTCCATCTCCAGCTCCATCCCCTGCTCTAGCTTTTACGCTATCTCCAGATCCATCTCCATGTCTAGCTTTTGCTCCATCTCCAGCTCCATCTCCAGGTCTAGCTTTTGCTCCATCTCCAGCTCCACCTCCAGGTCAATCTTTTGCTCCATCTCCAGCTCCATCGCCAGGAGATGGAGCAAAAGCTAGACATGGAGATGAAGCTGGAGATGGAGCAAAAGCTAGACCTGGAGATGTTGCTAGACATGGAGCAAAAGCTAGATCTGGAGATGGAGCTGGAGATGGAGCAAAAGCTAGACCAGGAGATGGAGCTGGAGATGGAGCAATAGCTAGACCTGGAGTTGGAGCTGAGGATGGAGCAAAAGCTAGACCTGGAGATAGAGCTGGAGATGGAGCAAAAGCTAGACCTGGAGATGGAGCTGGAGATGGAGCAAAAGCTTAGAGCCTGAAGGTGGAGTGGTTAGATGGAGAGCAAAAGCTAGACTGGTGAGGAGATGGAGATGCAGCAAAAGCTAGACCTGGAGATGGAGCTGGAGATGGAGCAAAAGCTAGACATGGAGATGGATCTGGAGATAGCGTAAAAGCTAGAGCAGGGGATGGAGCTGGAGATGGAGCAAAAGTTGAACTGGCGATGGAGCTGGAGATGGAGCAAAAGATTGACCTGGAGATGGAGCTGGAGATGGAGCAAACAAAAGCTATACCTGCGAGACGGAGCTGGAGATGGAGCAAAAGCTAGTCTTGGAGACGGAGCTGGAGATGGAGCAAAAGCTAGACCTGGAGATGGAGCTGGAGATGGAGCAAAAGCTAGACCTGGAGATGGATCTGGAGATAGCGTAAAAGCTAGACCAGGGGATGGAGCTGGAGATGGAGCAAAAGTTGAACTGGAGATGGGCTGGGAGCTGGAGATGGAGCAAAAGCTAGACCTGGAGATGGTGCAGGAGATGGAGCAAAAGCTAGACCTGGAGATGGAGCTGGAGATGCAGCAAAAGCTAGACCCGGAGATGGTGCTGGAGACGGAGCAAAAGCTAGACCTGGAGATGGTGCTGGAGACGGAGGAAAAGCTAGACTGTAGATGTAAGCTGGGAGATGCAGCAAAAGCTAGACCTGGAGATGGTGCTGGAGATGGAGCAATAGCTAGACCTGGAGATGGAGTTGGAGATGCAGCAAAAGCTAGATTTGGAGATGGAGCTGGAGATGGAGCAAAAGCTAGACCTGGACATGGAGCTGGTGATGTAGCAAAAGCTAGACCTAGCGATGGAGCTGGAGATGGACCGAAAGCTAGACCTGGAGTTGGAGCTGGAGATGGAGCGAATGCTAGACCTGGAGATGGAGCGAAAGCTAGACCGGGAGATGGAGCTGGAGATGGAACGAGAGCAAGGCCTGGAGATGGAGCGGGAGCTAGACTTGAAAATGGTGCTGGAGATGGAGCTCGAGCTCGCGCTGGACATCGCTGCCTCGGAGATGGAGCGCAGGCTACGCTCGAGCCACCTCCCGCCGCCCTGCCTCGGTGACCCTCGAACGAGTAGTGAGAGAGACAGGCCCTGGAGATGGGGAGCTGGGCCGATGTGAGCGCGGAGTATCGATTGAAAATGGTGCTGGAGATGGAGCTCGATAAGCTCGAGTGGGACATAGACGGATGGAGATGGAGCGAGAGCAGACCTGGAGATGGAGCTGGAGATGGAGCGAGAGCTAGACATGGAGTGGAGCTGGAGATGGAGCGAGAGATTGACGGGAGATGGAGCTGGAGATTGAGGGCGAGAGCTAGACTGGAGATGGAGCTGGAGATGGAGCGAGAGCTAGACGGTGGATGGTGCTGGAGATGGAGCAAAAAGCGGGACATGCGATGGAGTGGAGGTTGGAGCAATGGCGAAGACCCGGGCGATGTGAGATGGAGTTGGAGTGGAGATGGAGCAAAAGATAGACCTGCGATGGAGCTGGAGATGGAGCAGCTGGGATGGAGCAAAAGATAGAGACCTGGAGATGGAGTGGCGATGGAGCAAAAAGCTAGACCTGGAGATGGAGATGGTAGATGGAGTAAAAAGCATAATCTTGGAGACGGAGCTGGAAGATGGAGCTAAAGCTAAATAGGACCTGGAGTTGGTGATGGAGATGGAGCAAAGCTAGAACTGGAGATGGAGCTGGAGATGGCGCAAAAGCTGGACCAGGGATGGAGCTGGTCGATGGAGCAAAATTAGGAAATGGAGATGGAGTGGGGAGATGTGAGCAAATGCTATCCTGGTGATGGTGAAGGAGATGGGAGCAGAAGCTAGAACTAGAGATGGAGCTGGAGATGCAGAAAAAGCTCGAACTGGAGATGGGCAGGAGATGGAGCAATAGCTAGACCTGGGATGGAGCTGGAGAAGGAGCGAGAGCTTGGCCTAGAGGATTGAGCGGGAGATGGAGCGAGTGATTACACGGATTACGGGCTCGAGATTGGAACGAGAGCTGAGATCTGGAGATGGAGCTGGAGTGGAGCGAGAGATAGACCCGGGGGATGGTGCTGGAGATGGAGCGAGAGAAGACCTGGAGATGTGAATCTGGAGATGGGGCGAGAGATGGGACTGGGAGATGGAGATGGGAGATGGAGCAAAAGCGAGGACCTGGCGATGAGCTGGGAGATGGGAGCATAAGTAGGCGTAGAGGTGGCGGATGGATGCTGGGAGTTGGAGCTAAAAGCTAGATCTGGCTGATTGAGATGGAGATGGAGCAAAAGCAGACTCCTGGCGATGGAGCTGGAGATGGAGCAAAAGATAGACTGGAGATGGAGCTGTGCATGTATGGCAGCGCAAAAAGATAGACTGGAGTGGTGCTGGAGATGGAGCAAAAAGCGAGACCTGGCGATGGAGATGGAGATGGAGCAAAAGCGAGGACCTGGCGATGGGAGATGGGAGTTGGATGCTAAACTAGACTGGAGACGGAGCTGGAGATGGAGCTCAGTCAAAGCAAAACCTAGGCCGATGGAGTGGAGCTGGAGCAATAGGTCAATAGGACCTGGCGATGGAGCTGGAGGCCAGATGGAGCTCTTGGAGATGCGAGAAAGATAATGATTAGACCTGGCGATGCAGATGGAGGATGGAGCAACAGATGACCCTTGGCGTACTGGGCTGGAGATGGAGCTGGAGATGGAGCAAAAGATAGAACCGTGGCGGATGGGAGCTGGAGATGGTAGCGAGAAGAGTAGATGACCGGGGTTGGCTCTGGAGATGGAAGCGATAGCTAGACTGGAGATGGAGCTCGGAGCTGGGGGCAAGCGAGACCTGGAGATAGAGCTGGAGGATGGAGCAAAAGGTAGCACCTGGCGATGGAGCTGGAGAGGAGATGAGACGGAAGCAAAAGATAGGACTGGCGATGGAGCTGGAGATGAGCAAAAGATAGACCTGGAGATGGAGCTGGAGATGGAACGAGAGAATAGACCGGGAGATGGAGCTGGAAGATGAGAGCAAGAAGCTCGTTCTTGGAGACGGAGCTGGAGATGGTGCAAAAAGCTTAGACTGGTGATGGTGATGGAGATGGAGCGATATTGCTAGACATGGAGATGGAGCGAAAGCTAGACCCGGATGGGAGATGGAGCAGCTGGAGATGGAGCGAGGACGTAGCGCCTGGAGATGGAGCTGGGATGGTTTTGTGCGGCGGAGCTTAGACTTGGAAATGTGCTGGAGATGGGAGCTCGGAGCTCGAGATGGACTTTAGAGATGGAAGAATGGAGCGAGAGCTTAGACCTGGAGATGGAGCTAGGAGATGGCGGGATGAGCTAGACTGCATGGAGATGGGAGCTGGAGATGGAGCGAGAGATAGACGGGGATGGTGCTGGACGGATGGAGCGATAGCTAGACCTGGGATGGCTGCTTGGAGGATGGAGCGAGATCTAGACCTGGACTGGAGCTGGAGATGGAGCAGAGTTAGAACGGGCGATGGACTTGGAGCCTGGAGATGAGCAAAAGGTAGACATGGCGATGGGAGCTCGCGGAGATGGAGTGGTGATGGCGCAAAAGCTGGTCTGGCGATGGAGCTGGAGATTGGATCAAATGATTAGACCTTGAGATAGAGTGGTGATGGAGCAAAAGCTTAGCCCTGGAGATGGAGCTGGATGATGGAGCAAAAGCTTAGACTTTGGGACGGGCTGTAGATGGAGCAAAAGAGCTAGCCCGGCAGGTGTTGCTGCAGACGGAGCAAAAGTTAGACCCGGAGGACGGAGCTGGAGAGGAGCAAAAAGCATTAGAACCTGGAGATAGGAGCTGGAGATTGTAGCAATAGCTTGGAGTGGAAGATGGAGCTGGAGATGAGCACAAAGACAGCTTAGACATGGAGATGGCAGTGGAGTGGGGAGCAAATGTAGGAACTAGAGAGATGGTGCTGGAGATGGAGCAAAAGTACTAGGACCTGGAGAAGGAGCTGGAGATTGGAGCAAAGCTAGACCTGCGAGTTGGTGCTGGAGATGGGAGCAAAAGCTAGACATGAGACAGTAGTTGGAGATGCAGCAAAAGTGGAACCTGGAGGATGGAGCTGGAGACGGGAGCAGTAGCTAAACTGGAGATAGGAGCTCGTAGATGGAGCAAAAGCCTAGGAGCTGCAGTGGAGCCTGGAGATGGAAGCGAAAGCTAGCTGGAGAAGGAGCAAAATTAGACATGGAGATGGAGTGGAGATGGAGCTGGAGATGGAAGCAAAAGCTAGTGCAGGAGTGGGAGCTGGAGATGGAGCGAAAGCAGACTCCGGAGATATGAGCTGGGAGATGGAGCAAAATCTATGCATGGAGATGGAGCTGGAGTGGTGCAATAGCTAGAGCTGGATGATGGAGCTGGACATGGAGCAAATGCTTAACCTGGAGATGGAAGCTGGAGATGGAGGCAAAATCTAGACCTGAGAAGCAGCTGGAGATGGAGAGCAAAAGCTAGACCTGGTGTATGAGCTGGAGATGGAGCGAATGCTTAGTCCTGGAGATGGAGCGGAAAGCTAGACCCGGAGATGGAGCTGGAGATGGAGCGAGAGCTAGGCCTGGAGATGGAGCTGGAGATGGAGCGGGAGCTAGACTTGGAAATGGTGCTGGAGATGGAGCTCGAGCTCGAGCTGGACATAGAGCTGGAGATGGAGCGAGAGCTAGACCTGGAGATGGAGCTAGAGATGGAGCGAGAGCTAGACATGGAGATGGAGCTGGAGATGGAGCGAGAGATAGACCGGGAGATGGAGCTGGAGATGGAGCGAGAGCTAGACCTGGAGATGGAGCTGGAGATGGCTAGCCAGCTAGCTTTCGCTCCATCACCAGCTCCATCTCCAGCTCTAGGTTTGATCCATCTCCAGCTCCATCTCCAGGTCTAGCTTTTGCTCCATGCTCCAGCTCCATCTCATGTCTAGCTATTGCTCCATCTCCATCACCAGGTCTAGCTTTTGCTCCATCACCAGCTCCATCTCCAGGTCTAGCTTTTGCTCCATCTGCAGCTCCATCTCCACCTCTAGCTTTCGCTCCATCTCCAGCTCCATCTCCAGGTCTAGCTTTCGCTCCATCTCCAAGCACCATCTCCAGCTTTCTAGGCTTTTCGCTACATCTCCCATCTTCCCATCTCAGGTCTAGGTCTCGCTCCATCTCCAGGCTCCATCGCCTAGCACTTGCTTTCGCTCCATCATCCAAGCTACATCTCCGCAGCTCTAGCTTTCGCTCCATCGTCAGCTCTCATCTCAGCTCTAGCTTTCGCTCCTCACAAGCTCCATCGCCAGCTTAGATTTTGCTCCTCTCCAGGCTAGCTTTCGATCCATCTCCAGCTCTTCGAGTCAATTCCAGCTCTAGCTTTTGATCCATTCCAGCCTCCATCTGCAGGTCCAGCTTTTGCTCTCCATCTCCAGCTCCAATCTGAGGTCAGCTTTTGACCTCAGCTCCCTTATCCAGGTCTAGTTTTGCTTCCATCTCCAGCTCCATCTCGGGTCTAGACTTTTTGTTCCAACTCCAGCTCCATCTGAGGTCCTGCTTTTGCTCCATCTCCAGCTCCTTCTCCAGGTATAAGTTTTGCCTCCCATCTCCAGCTCCATCTCCGGGTCTAGCTTTTGTTCCATCTCCAGCTCCATCTGCAGGTCCAGCTTTTACTCCATCTCCAGCTCCGACTCCAGGTCTAGCTTTTGCTCCATGTCCAGCTCCATCGCGAGGTCTACCTTTTGCTCCATCTCCAGCTCCTTCTCCAGGTCTAAGTTTTGCTCCATCTCCAGCTCCATCTCCGGGTCTAGCTTTTGTTCCATCTCCAGCTCCGACTCCAGGTCCAGCTTTTACTCCATCTCCAGCTCCGACTCCAGGTCTAGGTTTAGCTCCATCTCCAGCTCCATCTCCAGGTCTAGCTCTCGCTCCATTTCCAGCTCCAGCACCAGGTCTAGCTCTCTCTCCATCTCCAGCTCCATCTCCATCTCTAGCTCTCGCTGCATATCCAGCTCCATCTCCAGCTCTAGCTTTCGCTCCATCTCCAGCTACATCTCCAGCTCCAGCTTTCGCTCCATCTGCAGCTCCATTTCCAGCTCTAGCTTTCGCTCCATCTCCAGCTCCATCTCCAGGTCTAGCTTTCGTTCCATCTCCAGCTCCATCTCCAGCTCTAGGGCTTTCGCTCCATCACCAGTCCATCTCCAGTCTTGATTTGCTCCATCTCCAGCTAGCTTTCCGTCCATTCTCAGCTCCATCTCCAGTCTCTAGTTTTGCTCCATCTCCAGCTCCATGACGGTCCTAGCTTTTGCATCCATCTCCAGCTCCCTCTCAGGTCTTGACTTTTGCCTGCATCCTCCAGCTACATCTCCCAGGTCTAGCTTTTGCCTCCATCTCCAGCCACCATCTCATGGTCTAGCTTTTGATCCATTCCGCTCTATCCACCAGCTTAGCTTTTGCTTCCTCTCCAGCTCCAATCTCCAGGCACTAGCTATTGCTCCATGCTCCATTCCATCTCCAGGTTCTAGCTATTGCATACATCTCAGCTCCAATCCAGGTCTAGCTTTTGGCTCCGTCTCCTGCACACATCTCCAGGTCTAGTTTTGCTCCATCTCAAGCTCCGTCTCCCAAGACTAGCTTTTGCTCCAAATCCAGCTCCATCTCACAGGTCTTAGCTTTTGCTTCCCATCTCCAGCTCCATTACTGGTCAGTTTGTGCTACATCTCCAGCTCACGCAAGTCTAGCTTTAGCTCGCATCTCCAGCTCCATCTCCAGGTTCTAGCTCTCGCTCCATTCTCCAGCTCCATCTCCAGGTCAATACTATCTCTCTATG